>JADRCD010196778.1:0-22245 GCA_019843815.1 Montemys delectorum | reverse complement strand
ACACACACACACACACACACACACACACACACACACACACACACACATAACACAGTTGCAAATGACCCTTCCATCTTTATGATAGTCAAACTCCCACCAGCCCTGAGAGATGGATACTCTTATTCCTTTACCCTAGAGAGGGCGTGTGCTAAGAAGACCGGAAGTAGTAATCGTGTGCTAAGAAGACCGGAAGTAGTAATAACTCGGCCGGTGCCAGTGTGGCCCTCCTCCAGGCTCCCAAAGGCTAGTTGTACTACTAGGGGAAAAGCAAGTAGAAAGGAAATGATAGCCACTCCTTCCACCGGGATTTGAAAAGCACCTCTTTCTGCCCTTTGGACTCTAAACTTTTGGACATTGAGCTTGTTCTTAATCTAAAGAAAACAGCAAAAGGATTGCAAGGCATGAGTACCTATTAATCAGAGAAGAAAAGAAATCCCAACTCCATACATACATTATCAGGGAGAAGTTATACTATCCATTATTCTGATGGGAGCTGGAGGGAGGTTAAGGATGAGATCAGCCCCAAACACAGGCAGAGTTCGTTGGCAATTGCCACAGCGTGTGTGTGTGTGTGTGTGTGTGTGTGTGTGTGTGTGTGTATGCTGTGATCTTTTTTTTTTTTTTTTTTTTAGTCTCACTAAGGATAAGAGCATATGTGACTAAGCAGCTATCTCTTTAAAGTGTAACCCCAAACAGAACCTAACAAGAGGAGAGAAGGAAGAAAACCAGGAATGGAGAGAAGGGACGATGAAAAATGAGTGTGGCATTCATCCCTCTGTCTGGGAAATACGCCATCTCACCCCATTTCCGGTTCATATGCTGACGGCTGTGGGAGTCATGCCTGATCTTCTGACCTGAGGATTGTTCTTAGGCAGTAAAAGACATCCCCTCCCCCCCACTTGTCTGCTTACCTTGATAAGAGGTAAATTTTGTGTTTATTTCCAGATAACTAGAGAAAGCTTTGCTTGAAAATGAGCTGAAACTGTAGTTTGGCTGAGAGTGTTTATAAAAAGCCGAGATGGGCTGACAGGAGTCCACTGGTTGTAATCTTGTTTCTCTTTCAGTGTTTAGATTTTTTTTTTTTTCTGCAACCTGCCCGGCAGTTTTGTGTGTCTTTGGGTTTGAGTCCATGTCTTTTGTATTTATTGTTTTAGAATCACTGGCCTTAATAAGTCTTCCTGTTACAATAGATTTCCAGGAAATGGCAAAGGCCCTGAAATCTGTCCGCAGTCTTAGGTCAGATTGGCCAACAGCCTCACATGGGTGGGCATCCACAGAAGTCTTGACTGTCATGTTTATTTGCTTACTTCAGAGGCTGGAGACTGCCCTTTGTCCTGAGAGTGGATGCAGACGTTTATGATGATCAGCAGTTGAAAGCCATTGTGAGCTAAGTGGTTGGGCTTGAAGGAAGCTGGCTGGAACCAAACCCCAGTCAAGGTCAGAGTGGAATGCTGTTATTGCCGCATTAGCATTATCATCATCAATACGATTCTCCGAATTATTTTTTAATGGAGCCAATTTACCTCCAAGTCTGTAACCAAGGTGCAGATCTCTTGTCTCCTCTTCAGCAGCCATTAGAAATCAGTAAAGCAGAGTCTAGCCCTCTCAGCTCTAAATCTGATCTTGAGCTTTTCCAATGATTACGTTATCCCCCTCCTTCATCTCCCCTCCCCCATGCTGGAAATTGCCCATTAATCTGATTCAGAGTGCAAAGCTTCAGTCGCTTAGGTGGCACACGTTGCTCATAGTGTTTCTCATAGCGCTTCTTTCCACGAGCGAAGTATTTCAAAGCCGTTCTCAGTGTCGTTGCTTATACAAGCAGTTCTAGCACACCTAGATAAAACAACAAATATATGAAATGCTGTGTTGTGGATAGGGGCATGGATCGGCCGGTGAAAGCGCCTCGACTGGAAACCCCAGCCTCCACATAAGCTGATATTGGATGTTCATGCCTCTTACTCTGGCAGCGCTCCCTGGCCCTCCAGCCTAGTACAAAGGCAAGCTTCTGATTGATTTTATGAGAGTCTTGTTACAGGGCAGAGAGCAAGAGGGAAGACACTGGTTGTGCTGCCCCTTTAGCCTCTGCATCACACTCATAGAAGGACACACCCCAACACACACACACACACACACACACACACACCAACACATACACCCCAACACACACACACACACACACAAACACACCACACACATACCACATACACACCATACACACACCACACCACACCACACCACACCACACCACACCACACACAACTCATATACAAAAGTAGCTTAAAACAGTTCTAGAAAATGCTTCATACTTGCACAGCAAACACTCAAGAAGCGCTCTCCTCAGCAAACGGAGACTTCTAAAGTACTGTCCAATACCTCAGAGTTCTAGAAGTCAGAAGCCTCAGTAAGCTTCTTTCCTTAGGGCATAACAGGACTGAGGCAAGGTTTCAGCCTGCCTGGATATTCTGGACAAGACCACTTTAAGTCGGCTCTGGTTGCTGACAAATTTCTGTTCCTTGCAGGTCTGGAATGGATCTTACTTTGCTGGATTTTTTTTTCCCTGATGCGTTTTTGATACCTACCTTCCCTCACAAAGTTATCTTGGTCTTTATCTAGTTCTTTCTAGACAAGACTGCTGTGTATGTGTTTTCCTCGTCACTCTCTGCAGTGTCCAGTCAAAGCCAGCAATGGAACGAACCTCCTTATACTTTTGTGGTGTTGCAGGGGATCTGTCTCATTCTCTGGTCTGAGGCCGGTCTCAATTGCAGCATCCTCCTGCTTCAGTCTCATCACTGGGCCCACCTGGATGTGGCCTCCACCTCACACTGTAGTCTCTCAGATTTCCTCATCCTGTGCCACCTCCAGGAAACACTCCTCTTTCTCCCCAGGGCCGGTGACTGAGCTGGGCCTCCAGAGAGTCTGCTGTAAAGTCTATTCATTAGTGACCTTAATTTCACCCACAAAATCTGATTTACCACAGACCCATGCACGTAACACTGAAGGGCAAAGCCCAAGGGGTCATCTTAGAATTTGCTTCTTGTGCCCTGTTCCTCAGCTTAAGGGGTAACAATGGTTAAATGATCAGCTGGCTTGAGCAGCTCCTCTGTTTGTAGAGGATGGGAGGGGCAGAGACAAGATTTAAGCCAGTGTGGGGGCAGGAGTCTTCCCATAGCCAGATGCACTTTCTTGGCAGGCAAGCCTGCAGACCACGAGTGGCATCATCCATTACAGGAAGCCTTACTGGCTTGAGGGGCATGCAGAAGTCTAACTGAAGAGGCTGGGGTCCAGATTGAGGAGAGCCTGCCTCCTCTGTTCAACCACTCTTACTTACTTCAATGTCAGTCCATTGTTTGCTGTCCTTTAAGAAGACTGCTGCTTGTCCGGAAAGATCAGCTTAGTGCTGGCAGAAGATTCGTTCCTTCTTTGACAAACCAGTAAGTCCATAAACATTCAGTAGGAGTCAGTTTTAATCCCAGGCCCTGAATTAGGCACAATACAGCATATCTGTCCTTTGAGAGCCTCTAACTAGCTGTAGATATTGCTGTCCTTTTACCAGATGGCATGACAAGGGGGAGCATAAGTGAGGTGGGAAGGACTAGTGGTGAGATTCAGAAACCTGAGTAGTGGCTGTGGCCAAAGAAGACTGTCATTCACAAGGTGTGTTCCACTAGAATGTTCTATGATGACATGTGCAAATCAGCACTGTCCAACACAGAAGCCAGGGACCACATGTAGCCATTGAATGGGACTGACCAGTGTGATGCAGAGTGGATTACATTTCATCTAATTTAAATTTTAAATATTAACTGCCACATGTAACACCTATATTATACAGCTCAGATAATACATACCCTCCCCAAACCATTCACTCTTTTTGTATATGTGTGTATGTGTTCCTGCATGTGTGTTTACGTGTGTGTGGAAGGCACAGGTCCACGTCAAGTGCCTGCATCATTCATTCTCCATCTTGGTGTTTTGAGATAGGGTCTCTTGCTGAGCCTTGAGCTCACTAATTTGGCTAATCTGGCTTGTCAGAGGGCTCCATGTGTTTCTGCCTCCCTTCCACCTCCCCAGGAAGGGGATTAGAGAGAGGCACTGCCCTACCTGGTTTGTTTAAGTAGGCTCTGGGGATTAAATTCAAGTCTGAAAGCTTGCATGCAGCCTCTCAGCTGACTGAGCTGTCCCCTCCACCCTCCCAGTTGTTCATTTCAGTCTCTCTATGTTCTTCTATTCTTCAGCTTCGAAAGGTGCTTAATGTAATATCCGAATTATCTCCTCATGTCACTTAACCCTCTCCGATTAATTTGTAGCATCAACATTAAGATAATGCAAACCAAACAATTTTTAGAGGTAGATTCATAAAGCAAAACTATATTAAATGTATTACTATATCATTATATATAAGTATATGAACAATAAACAAATGTGCATGTATAATATTTATATTTTAAATTTTGATTACGTATATGTGTGTGGCTTTGTGCAAACATGAGTATAAGTGTCTGTAGTGTTCAGAAGACAGTGTTGGATCCCCTGGAGATGGAAAGTGGTGACCCCTCTGATGTGGGCATTAGGAACCGAGCTCTGGTCCTCTGCAAGAGCAATATGTGAGCCGAAGCACTGAGCCATCTCTCCATCTCTGTAAACAGTTTTAAAACAAGCTGAGGAAGGTTAGTGAGAAACTTAAGGAGCAAGAGATAATTAGTTGGATGATGTTGTTTTAATCCCATGTCTGGGTGATGCAAGCAAACACATTTTCTGCCGTTTGAGGAATGCTGCCAACACTAACCTCCTTCCCCTCTGAGGAAACATAGCAAATATACTTTGGTATCATCCGTTGTAGACAGTTGCTTTAATGCTCTTTCCTGATTTATCCCCGAACTCACAGTTAATGGATTCCTGGTATGATCCCAGTTGCAACAAAAATTGGTGTCTGTCACTTGAGTGTTCTCTCAGCCCTAGCTCAATAACATTGCTTCTTAATACTATTCTAGAATAACTTAGAGCTGTCTTATCTGAACAATGACTCCATTTTTCCCCCATTTTGTGAAAATGTACCCCTTTTCTTTCCCAGCTTCCACCAAGTCTGCCATGGTACTCTTAATAACTATGGAAGTCTTACAGGGTTTTTACCATTTGCCCCTCTCAATAGCCTTCAGAAATGATTTTTATTTTATATCCATGAATATTTTATCTGCATGTATGTGCAGACATATGTATCATGTCATACCTTGTTCCTACAGTGGCTAGAAGAAGATGTTAGATTCCCTGAAATTGAAGTTATAGACATCATATAGGTACTGGGAACTGAACCTATGCTCCAGGGGAGAGCGATTTGTGCTTTTAACCTTTGCGCCACATCTTAAGCTCATCTCCATAGTGGTTTGATGCCAAAGACATCAGCAGTAGAGTCCCAGTTCCTCCAGCCAACACTTTCTTGGCTGATTCTTTTGTTAAATAGGTTTACAGTGTTGGGAAATAGGCCTGAGATTTTTCTGGACAATAACACAGACTGTATATTAAGTCTGTTACTTTGGACACTAGCCATCATCTCAGTGAGAATGTGCCCTTTGGGCATGGCACCACAATCAGCTTAATCAGGTCAAATGAATAACAGTTGAACATAACAAGGACTCATAAAGAAGTGTGTCTAACCTATGCCATTGAAATGTAACTTATCTTTTTTAATTTTTAAAGTATGCACCATAGAATCTTAGATGATATTAAAGATAGGCATACAAAACAAAAATAATCGTGCTTATGTCCTTTGTCCTTCCAAATCCATTTTCTATCATCTATTGCCTAGAATCTATTTGCAAATCTATTGAAGAAAAATAGTAATAGAGTTTGAGATTGGCAAATGCACTACAACTGGTTTGGCATCCTGATAGTGGAACCATCTACAACCATATGACGATGACATGGATTTCTTTATAAGTACTGGTCCTAAAATCTCTTCAAGATAAGCCGTAAGGAAGAGCAAACTCTAGGTAACACAGTTGGCTTGCTTTTCTTTCTCTATTCAGAAGACTTATCTATACCAAGAAAACATCAGCTAGCCTCAGATGTGCTTCTGTGTGCTCTGGAAGGATCCTCAAGAAGTTATCAAAAGGCAGTTATTTTGAAGGACCTAGAAATGTCTTTAGTTTGTATTTTATTTGCACTGTGATTTTTTTTTTTCAGATGGGGAGCACATTTTAATTTGTCTAGTAAAATTACTTTTAAAGAACAAATACGACAACGGCTGAGGCAAGAGAGTCATCAGAAGTTCAAGGCAAAGCTGCTGCTCATAGTGAGTTGTGGACAGCTAAGGCAACACAGGGCAATGCTCTCAAAACACAAATAAACAGAACACTCACAGAAACATGTAGACAACAACAAAGGTCAAATGTAAATTACCTCTGGGCTCACTTCTCGGAATATTTAAAGACTGTTTTGAAGTGTACCCTTCTAGATTTCTTTTTTGCTTATATATGTCATATAATATATAACACTGTATAATCACCATTTCATGACTTTTTTCAGACAAAAAAAAAAACCTCACACAAATAAGCACATTTTCATCATTTTACTTTGTTTGAATTAATTTTATTAACTGTAAATGCATAGAGCAAATGAAATCTACCCATCTTTAGTAAAATCAGCTTTTTTTTTTTTTTAAAAAAAAAAAACAAAACAAAACTATTTCAGGTGCACATGCTTTGATGAATCCCCCTTAGTGGTTAGGGACTGCACAGCACTAACCCTTCCTGAACAGTGGTTTCTGACTTCCTAAGGATGGGTTTCTGAGCCAATTCAGCCCTAACCAAGCTGTTCCTGGAATTCCATACACTATCACCACTTCCAGCAGATGGATGTTTAGAATGTTGCCAATGTTGAACTGGTACAAATAGTGCACGATTTTAAAAAGCCAAGTCCACACATGCATCCTAATTGCAGCATTTTCTTACCACAAGAACCCAGAAATACAAATTCAGAGAAGGACATCAGCGATTTACAGCAAAGCTCTTTTCTGAAGAAAGAGTGTGCCAGGGCTGAGAAGATGTCTCAGTCGGTAAAGCATTTGCTGCACAATCATGAGGTCCCTAGTTTGGATCCCCACAATGGTGCTTTACCTACAGGGCAACACGCATCTGTAATCCCAGAGCTTCTGCCCTGAGGCAGGAGACAGAGACAAGAATCCCTAGAAGCTTGCTAGCCTGCCAGCCTCCTATGCATGTGTCTTGGTCCTGGTGTGTTTCCCTGCTGCTATGATAAAACATGGATCAAAAGCTGCTTGGAGTTGGGGTAGGAAAGGATTTATTTGGCTTACACTTCCACATCACTCAGAGAAGTCAGAGCAGGAACACAAGCAGGAGCAGAGGCAGAACATGGAGGAAGCTGCTTACTGGATTGAAGCTAGCTTCCTTATATTAAGTAGGACCACCTGCCCAGGGATGATACTGCTCACAGTGTTCCGGCCCCTCTCACATCAATCATGAATCAAGAAAGTGCCCAGCTGATATACCTACAGGCCAGTCTGTTAAATGCAGTTCCTCAGTTAAGGTTCTCTCTGCCTAAGTCACTCAAATTTGTGCGGAGAAAAACTAACCAGCATAATGCAGACAAAAACAATAAGAGAACTTGCTTTTTTTTTTTTTTTAATTAGATATTTTCTTTTTTCTTTTTTTTCTTTTTTGTTGTTGTTTTTCAAGACAGAGTTTCTCTGTGTAGCTCTGGCTGTCCTGGAACTCACTCTGTAGACCAGGCTGGCCTCGAACTCAGAAATCTACCTCCTTCTGTCTCCCAAGTGCTAGGATTAAAGGCGTGCGCCACCACTGCCCAGCTAGATATTTTCTTTATGTACATTTCAAATGTTTTTCCCTTTCCTGGTTTCCCCTCTGAAAAATCCCTTATTTCCTTCCCCGGCCCCTGCTTACCAACCCACCCTCTCCTACTTCCTGACTCTGGCATTTCCCATTGAAGGAGCTAGAGAAAGGACCCAAGGAGCTGAAGGGGTTTGCAGCTCCATAGGAGGAACAATATGAACTAACTAGTACCCTCAGAGCTCCCAGGGACTAAACCACCAACCAAAGAGAACACATGGTGTGACTCATGGCTCCAGCTGCATATGTAGCAACGGATGGCCTAGTCCGTCATCAATGGGAGGAGAGGCCCTTGGTCCTGTGAAGAGAACCTGTCTTAAACAAGGTGAAACTTCTATTATTCTGTCTGTCTCTGGCCTCCATCTCCGTCTCCAGCTCCATCTCTGTCCCCCCTCTCCCCTCTCCCCTCCTTTCTGTGTGTGGTCCATATGTGGGTGCCTATGTATGCCATGGAACTTGTGGGTTAGATGACAACATGGAGTGTCTCTTGGTATGTGTCTGATTTTAAAGTGGTATCTACAAGAAAATTGATCATTAACCCCCATGTGCATTTACCACAGGGGAAAGTGTCAAGAGGAACTATGAGCAGAGCCAGTAGAATTCCTTTCTCGGAAGAGGGAATCCCATACTCCCCAGCTTTCTCCAGTAGTTGGTGGGAGTGTTTATGCATTGTGTTATCCTGAATTCCTTGAGCCACAGTGTACAAAAGCAGACTCAAACTTAAGTAAAAATCATTGTTTATTGACCCCTAAACTGAGGAAGTTTCAGAGAGGATGCTGTGTCACATCAGGATGAATCAGAGGCCCGAACAATTCCTTTAGAACCTTGGCTTTGCCACATGCCTGCCTTTAACTCTGGCCCTGGAGGAGGAGGATCCCAAGTTCAAGATCATCTTTGGCTACAGAGTGAGTTTAAGGCCAACCTGGGCTTCAAGAAAGCCTGAGCTCTGTGGCTCCTTGTCTCCAAAAGGCAAAAACAAACACACAGAACAAAGGAAAGCAACCGCCACCACCATAACCATCTCTCACCCTGTATCCATTGACAGAGCGGCTGCCGGTTGATTCTCCCACACGATTGTACATGCTATCTTCGCACTGCCACACAATTCCCCCAGAGACGAGTGAGTTAAGTTGGCAGGGCTCTCAGGCCAGGGAGGTGGATACACAGGACTGATCATGCATTCTCCCCTGGGACATAGCACACAGGACCTGAAGGAGACAGAGAGGGAGATTTTTTACAGAAATACAAAGGAGATAGTAACTGAGTTACAAAAAAAAAATAATTTAAAAAAAATGAAGAAAGAACAAAAGTTCCCTGTACTTTTGCCAGTCTCACTTTCCCTTCCTTCTGTCTCCCTGAACAGTTGCAGGATATAGGTTTTTGTTTTGTTTTGTTTTGAAGGTGGTATGGTGACTTAGGACATCCTAAAGTACACTTGGTTTTAAACTACAGAGGGGACAGAAGGGAATTTCCTCACTCCATGAAGGATCCAGAGAGATACACAGGTTTGCCTAGGCATTATAGCTAGTTATCATGACTTTGGAGAGACAGCCAGGAAGGCTTGCCTGGGAGCAGCCAGGCTAGCTGAGTGGCTAGTAGAAGGCAGTGCATAGACATCTCACTAATCTCCTAGGATATGCAGACTGTTGTCTGCCCCACTGTAGTAGCTCAAGGAATGACTTGCTTTGGCTGGACCCACTAAACACTTGTGGATGGAAGGAGGACCAGTTAGTAAGAATAACTGAAGAATTAGGGCCTGAAACTTTGTAAAGAACAAATTGTTGGGGGATGAAGAGGTGGCTCTGTGGCTAAGAGCACTTCCTGTTATGTTGCCAGCACCCACATCATAGCTGACAAGCATGCTCAAGCCTACATCCGGGGCATCTGGTATGTCTTCTGACACAAACCACATACAAACAAGCAGACAGAGCATTCACGCACATAAATTTTTTTAAAAAGAAGAAAGTTTCCATGCTTTTTTTTTTTTTTTTAACTTCTCAACTGACTAGGGTAAAGTTTTTGCTAACTCCGTCTGCCATTCCAATCTAAACACAACTTTAGTGTTTTACAAAACAACTTACTTGTTACACACCTGTAACCCAAGTATAGGAAAATGGAGGCAGGTGGATCAGGAACTCACGATCATTTTCAGCTATATAGCACACTCTGGATAAACCTCCTCTACATATGTACGATTCTGTCTCTATTAACAACAAAAGAAAATGCCTATGGCGTATTTTATGAAGAAAAGACAGTTTGTGGACGAGGGAAGTCAGTCACAGGAAACTGATGGATGTGTCAGTTGCTCAGTAGATTGCCAGAGCATCACTTTCTTCACTCATGCCTCCTCTTGGTCATCATGAATGATGTGGGATGCCTACAAGTATAGATATTAAAAACTTATGCTCCTAAAATGCTTATTGGCTCTTATCAGGGTGTTGACAGACAGGTGCAGAGACTAGGGAAACGTAAGTTATTCTTGGCAAAATCCAGCTCATCATTTAGGTCTGTGAATAAAGTTTCACCAAAACCTAGATGTGCTCACTCTGCCTCCAGTCAGTATTAAGGTGTTACAAGACAACCCCCCTCCCCCTTTATTTCAAGGCAAAGTTCACCATATCTGGACCTTTCATGAAAGATTCCCAATACCTGATGCCGATTCTAGCATCAAGAACACATGGATGATGATGATAGTGGGGAACACATCCCCAAAGGAGGCAAAAGTAAGGCTGAAACAGAAGGGATTTATAGTCATTAGCTAAGTAAGACTGTGGGGTGGAAGAAGCCAAGGCAGAGGGTCTCCTTGTGCCCACACAAGAATGAAGAGAGCGTGAAGAGCTGGCAAGACTGCAGGAAAGGCTAGGCTACTTAGCAGCGAAGCCAGGGCCACTTCAGCATGGCCCACAAGTCTGGGGAATCCCTCAGCATTCCACATAGGCTGAGGCTGTTCCAGTTGGTATCTTTGATAGTCCACTCTGTAGTAAAGTGCTAGATGACTCTAACTGGAAGCACTTTCTTTTCCTTTAGCTCTCTCCTCTTCCACTTCTGAAAATATTTAACCTCTTGGAATCAGGCCAAAATAAACATCCAGAATGATGGAGCATGGCCCTGGTGGCCTGGGGTTACCCATGCGACCTCATGGTTCCTCTGTGCCGTGTTGGCCTGGCAGTAGAAGAAGGAAGTCTCTCATAGGAGACCGGTAGGCTGAATGGCGGATTCTCTTCCATTTCTTTACCTTTGACCTCCGGCACTCAACTGTCTTCTGATACTGAGGTGTAGGCTGTCTGGCTTCCTGAGGCAGGAATGCCTCCTGCCTGCTTCTAGAGCCCAGTGTGGGTGCTGGGAAGGGGGAGGCTCAGGAGGTGATCTCTCCACTTGGCACTTAACAGCTCTCTCAGCCTCCAGATGAGAATTTGAGTGGCAGTAATTGGATAAACAGTTAAATTTATTGGTAACAGAAGAACTGAGTCTAGCACAAAGAATCGTATTGCCCTTTTCTCAAAGTGACTTTCCTTTCTATGCATTCTGATATAGCAAGGCCACTGGGGATGTAGCAGAATAGAAAGGATTGATTTTGCCTGGAAAGAGGGTCAGGCTGTCAGAAGAAATTTCAATAATCATGTGAAAAGCACACGGAAAAGTATAGAGACATCAGATCTGGGGAAGAAGGCATCAAGGGGAAGACAAAGGGAAGAAAGTGGATAACTTGTATTTATTTGAGGGTAAGATATGCTTTGATGTACTGTTTAATAGCTCTCCCATATCTTCAATTTAGGCTTAGAAAATTCTTAAATATATTTGGGGCTTGTCACCTAGTCTTTACTTAAGGGAACAAAACAATCTTGTGACAGGGATATATTTGGTTTCTTTACTCATTAAAATTACTGACTTGAAAAATCGCTAAAAACTACTTCCAAACTTAAGATTCATGACAATCGATTCTTGGAGTCTTTCAATTTTCTCAGCTTCCTGGAGAGAAATCTTATACACATGAGTTTCTAAGTCCACGCAGGTCATAGAAGCTAAGCTCCACGCTGTGCAATAGGTAGACAGAACCTTCCTTCCACTGTCTGCTCTCTCCTGTTTTTGTAGGAAAGCCTTCTGCCTAACTATGTGGTTAAGATAAGCCCTGGACAATGTTCAATAAGAATTGAACTGTTGGGCAATATGGATTTGAACCCTGTCCCAAAGACAGAACACAGTTTGAATCCTAAGAAAGTGGACATTCAGAGTGGCGAGGGAATCAAAGATTTTCCATTCTAGTCAAATCTTTCTATAGCTACAAACTTGTGGACAGTCGAAGCAAAACTCTGGTATACATTAAGCCTATATGCACAGCTCTGGTGGGAAAATCAGGAGCTTGGAAAGTGGAGAGAGATAAGGAATTCCTGAACATTTCTAATGATGCGCTCTCTGACATCTGCATGCAAGGGAAAGAACAACTATACACAGTGAAGTCCTTCAGAGATAACTGTAACCCATCCCCAGGACCTCTTACCTCCCCATGTAGACCTCGTGTCATAAAACTGCTTTTCGTGCACTATTTTCTCACTCAGTAGCTGGAAGTATAGCAAACAATTCAAGAAGTATAGCAAACCTGCTGGAGAAATCATAGGCATATGTGAGCCAGCTTTGGCCATGGACTGAAGCTCAAACTCCATCCTTCCTGCCTCTTTCTTCAGATTTGTTATAGACTGTCTACATCTTTCAAAATTCATTTCTTAAAACCTAACCCCAATGTGATAGTATAAGGATTGGGGCCTCTTAGGAAACCAGTCTCTAAGGATGCGCCAGGGTCCTCTAACACTTCTGCCATGTAAGGACATGTAGAAAGGACTATTGTAAGGATCGATTGTGAGGGACTATGTTCTTCACACACCAAACCTGCTTACACTTTGATTCCGATTTCCCAATGTTCACAAGTGTAAACAATGGCTTTCTGGCACTTGTGGATAACTTCGTTTGTGATATTTTTGTTCCAGTAGTCCAGCCTTCCTTCTTTTGGTACTTTTATATACCTCATGGAGAGCTGAGATGTCTTGAAGGAGACATCTAGCCATACCTTGTTTTATGGAATCTTGAAATCATGGCTTCATTGTTGAACAGGCTTCAGATCTGAGAGCTGAAGTAAAGTGGGCAGGATTGAGCTGTATCCCCCACATCCCATCTAGGCCTGTGGCCCTCAACCTAAAGTTTGTGACCCCTTTTGGGAGATTGAATGACCCTTTCACAGGAGTTGCATATCAGATATCCCTCACATCAGATATCTTCATTACAATTTGTAACAGTATAAAAATTACAGTTATGAAGTAGCAACAAAAATGATCTTATGGTTGGGAGTCACCACAACATGAGGGAACTGTCTTAAAGGGTCACAGTGCTAGGAAGGTTGAGAAGCGCGGCTCTGGGTGAACCTGGAACCAGTGGTTTTCCTTTTCTGTTCTACTTCTGTCATCTGCAATATCATGGGAGTCAATGTTCCTACCTTCACGGTGCCGCTCAGTTGAGTCAGTCATATGGCTTCTAGAACGGGTTCAGCTTCATCATGCCTTGGGATTAGAACTCCATCCCATAAACCGTGTGTCTTGCCCAAAGTAACAATACCACTTAATGTTACAATTGAGGCAAGTAAGAGGCACACAGGAGCAGACAGAGACAAAAAAATAATTCATAGGATGAGATTGGAAAAGAAATAGAGAAGCAGATTGTGGATGAGATTTTCATTGAGTAAATGTTTGCTGAGTGTCAACCATCTATCACAGGAACAGTAGTAGTGGGTAAGGGACAATAGAAGATGCATATGTGACTAATAGTCATAAAAACAAAACTCTTAGGAAGGAGAAAGAGGAAAAGATGTTAAAGAAAAATAAAGTTAGGAAGTTGCAGGTAGAAGTGTAGGCATATAAATGATATACAAATTGTCATCCAAGCCTTTGCTTTCAAAGTCATATTGCAGGTGTATATGTGCTGTTGGGTGTATCCGTGTCTAGTTAAGTGCCACTCAGTGTCCGTGGCCGACACTAAAATCCTTGCCATCACTGAATATGCATGAGATAAGTGCACATTCTCTTTTTAACCTCGAGTGTGTGTGTGTGTGTGTTTGTGTGTGTGTGTGTGTGTGTGTGTGTGTGAGAGAGAGAGAGAGAGAGAGAGAGAGAGAGAGAGAGAGAGAGGAGATGGATGTGGGAGGAGGCACACACACCACTGTCTGTGAGGTCAGTAGAGGACAACAGTGGGTGGGTGTCAGCCCTTGCCTTCCTCCTGCTATGAGACAGGGGATGTTCATTCGCTGTTGTATTTGCCAAGCAAGCTGGCTAGCTGCTTCCAGGGATTCTCCTGTCACTGCCTCCCATGTCTGTATAAGAGTGCTGGTATTACAGAAGTGGCCAGCTTTAAGTGGGTTCTGGATGCTTGAACTTAAGTCCTCACATGCGTACCTACCGAGTTATCCATCTTCCTGGGCCTCCGAATCTCTCTTTCCTAAGAATTACAGTATTGTCTGCACATGCCAGAAACTGCTTTCATTATTTAGTTTGGATATGTGTGCTGATTAGATGTCACTTGCAGTTTGTATGAACAGGGCACTTCTTTAGCTCACAACTCAACCTCAAATGCCATTTGCATAAACACCAAGTAGCCCTGTGCTTACAAACGCAAATGCAGAGAAATGATGAAATCAACAACTATTTACCTCTGCTTCCCAGCATATGACCTTGACATGATTTTGATGAAGACGAAACAGAGGGATTTCAACAAAACACCAGGAGGTGCAGCTGTGTTTCTAAGAGCTGCACAGTGTTTGAATAATTCAGAGTTTACATTAAATATCTCTTAGTATTAACAAGGTACAGAATAAACTGTTTACCAACGATGCCTAAGTCTGCACACAGGATAACCACTTTTTAGCAACTCATGTTTTATGCCAGCAGGGCAAGCAATTACAGCCAACATGCCTGGGATCTGTGGCCTGTTCATCTTTCTAAGGGGACAGGTACACATGAGCATCAGAATTTGGTTAGGATTTGGATCAGAAACAAGCTGAGGGTACGGCTTCCAGTAGAGAGGATGGATTCTTCATTCCCAGTATACAAACACTAATGATATAGTTTTTTTCAACTTCTTTAGCAGAAAGATAAATGAAATTTGTTGTTTCCACATGATCATTTGGTATGACTGATATATAAGTTCTATATCAAATAGAAGCTTAGGGAAAGGCTGGTGATAGAGAGTGGGCTCTGTGGCTTGGAAACATGCCCCGCTGGCCACACTCTAATACTGAAGGCATCAGTTAGAATTTCAGTTTCTAGTGTAGGAACACAGCTGGATCATCCACAGGTGGCCATACTGGTTGAAGAATGGTCTATTTTATGGATTCTTTCCATATTCAGAAAAGGACAGTCTGTGGTGATCTTCCTTGAACTTTGTCCTCCAGACTGGGGTGAGCCACTAACAAAGCCATAGCTAGTGAACCACTCCTGGGTTTTTCATTTCCTTTTTCTTCTTTGGATTGAGCAGGACAGAGGTTCTAGAATATATGTCAGGTCTCATAATCTACTCATCACTGAAAACTGCTGTAAATCTGTTGGATTCTTCTTGCTGGTGAACTGCTAGAAAATGCTAGAGTGTTTGATTCTGGCTTTGCTCTAGCTTTATGGAGGATGCCAGTCTGGGCAGGGCTGAATTTGTTCATTTTTGTCCTAGGACGAGAATGGTCAGGAAACTGTATGAGGCCAGGGGTCGGGGCGGGCTGCATAAGACAAGGGGTGCAGTAAGCATGGCCCCAACAAAGCATGAACAAAAGGCAGTCTATATTTTGCCAAATATGACTTTTAGGGAAAGATCTCTTCTGACCTGCAAGTTACAACAGAGGTGAGATGGCAAAGATAGAGGCGTGCTTTGGCGTTTCAATGCCAGTGAACCTGGAACATCTGACCTTACTGCTGAATTTGGAAAGGAAAAAGAAACACACCTTTCCAGAATCAGGATATCTGAAGGAGGAAAAAAAGAACCCGATAAAGATGGTTCAGAACTGCATTGAAACATTCCAGAGAAAGCTGAGGTAAAACGTGTGCATGTACATACACATGCACGTAAGTACACATGCATGTATGTATGGGCACATTTCTTTTTATGACCTAAACTCAAACTTCTGTCTGCTACCAGCAGGCTGTGTGGCCTTGGCTAAGGTATATAACCTCTCTTAACTTCAGTTCTTCATTGGTTATCAGTCAACTTCATAGGGCTACTCTGATGTTACCACTAAGCACTGATTGTACTCTGCCTGGTGCTGTGTACTAGGTAGCCATCTTTAAGCAATAGCTTCCAAATCATATTAAATGTCTTATGCTCACAGGTGGCAAAATGGGTTTTATATTCCCAGTGACAACTCAGTAATGGGTTGTAGCTGGAATGTTGACAATGGCTGTTGAGACTGACTGGTCTAAACAAGAAAGAGCAGCAGAATTGAATACTGGTGTTCATTGCTGACACGGACTAGGGAGTGTGCCAAAGCAATTCAAGGAGAAAGGTCTCTTAGTTTGAGGTGACAAAATTTCCCTGCCACCTGTGAGCTAGATACCTTGGGAGCGTTCCCTATTTGCTCTGTGCCTCATTTTCCCCCAACATTAAATAAATAAGCAAAATTGTATGATTGCTAAAGTCTCTTTGAATGTGGACACTTGAATTTTTATCTGAGAGGTCCTGCTCACTGTTTCACAAATTTGGAACTTTAATACACTTACCAATGAAAACAGTGACTCCATGCACACATGGAAAACTGTCCCGGAGTTAACATACTCAAGAGTATGGCAGATTAAATAAGATGGGGCCAGTGAATGGCTCAGTGGTAAAGCTGCTTGCCACACAAGCCTGGAGACCTGAGTTCAATCCTTACATCTGACTAAAAGTGGGCTAGAGAAGCAACTTCCCAAAGTTGTTCTCTGGCTCCCTCATGTCTCACACACAATGATAACAAACAAAGTAACAGTAAGATCGGCTTGGGTATAATAATAATAATAACAGTTTGGGTAGCAGTAGTGGGAGCACAGTACTGGGTTGGGTGGGGGCAGGATAAGCTTGTATATAATCAGCCTTCCATAAGCCTGGGATCCCCATCTTCATTGCCAACCAACTGCAGATCAAAAAGAGTCACAGGAAATAGTTGTACCTGGAGTGAACATGTTCAGGCATTTACCATTATTTCCTTTGCAATACATTTGCATAGAAATTATATTATACTCACTATTGTAAGTAATGTACTTATCACTAGATGTATAGACAAGGATGTGCATATGTCATATGCGGACTCTGGCATTTTATATAAGAAATTTGACTATTTCATGAGATTTTGTTCTTTGTTGCTGTCCTGAATCCATTTCTTCTTGAATACCAAGGGATTCATAATCAGAGATGTTTCAGATAAAGTTAGTAATAAACTGATCCATTAATCTTTTATTTTGTATCACAATGTAATCCAGGCTGGCCTTAGGCTCCCAATCCTCTTGCCCTCCCTTATGATTATAGAAATCTTGGCAGATTTCCTAACATCCTTACTCCCACCCTCAAACCATAATTTGAGAGGATCAAAAGTGGAGAAATTTCAGAGAGGGAGAGTGGGATTATATGGCCAGATCAGCAAATAGATATGGCAATGTATGCTACTGTAGGGAAAGGGGAAGGCTCTCACTTCTCTCCTAGGGTTACCAAGTTCCAACCAATTTGGTTGAACTCTAGTTGACCAGTTGTTTTTGTGCTGTGAGATCAAAACAGTTTTACTATTTTTAAGTAGTTCAGATAGGGACATGGGGAACCAAAAATATGTTTTATAATATGTGAAAAGTAACTTAGATTCCAGCTGCAATGTCCTTCTCTGCAATATTACTGACCATAGTGTTCACGAACTCTCTGTGCCTACACCGGATTTATAGAGGCACAACATACAAGTTGTGAGACACTGCATGACTCAGAAAACCTGCAATTCTTATAATTTGGAGCTGAGAAAAGATATTTACTAACTCTGGTCTACCCACAAGGCTGGTGGAGATGGCCCATGACCTGGGCCCTCAGAGAACTTTGAAATATATTCCCTATGCTTGGAAGACAAGGAGTCCTGGAGTCTGAGTCGGCCCAAGATCCAAGAGTCTTCTCTTATACCTGTGTAGGGAGGAGGGACACATGGCCGCATTTCTAGAGTCGCTAGGCAACTGAATATACTAAGACTTTGCAAGGATCTATATAGGATGGGGGCAGGAGAGGGAGCATGGGTTAGGGGTTTGCAGATTCGTTGGAGGCAGCTCAGGTGGAGAGGAGGAAGCATGGGTGGTGGTGGGGAGGAGAGCTAGGGAGGACTAGGGAGCCACTGCAGCAGAAAGCTTCCCACTTGGAGCAGGTGATGCTCTGCTTCTCTGCCAGCCCAGGAGATGTGTAGCTAATTAACAGAGCTTTCTGTCCTACTGTGGTAGAGCAATGAACACAGGGAAGGTGAGGAGGGTGAGCAGCGGGGAAGGCAGTGTGCTGTATCCATTTTTTTCCAGTGGTCTGCAAATTATCTTCACACATGTAAATTTGTAGAAATGCTGAGAGAAGGAGCCCTGTTCATCCAATATAGTGTACACACTCCTTGTTAAATGGCTTTCCTTTCCAGAGAATATATCTTTATTATTAATTCTGCATCTCCACCCTTCTATGAGGCTGGTGTGAATATTCCCATTTTACAAGGAAACAAAACAGAACAAAGCCCATACATAGGCTGCTAAATCAGAGACCATAGTTTTAAGCAAGAATATAGTTGATTCTATTCCCAAATACAGTCTGCTTGTAACTCTATGTGGATCTTTGTGGCTTTTTCATCATGAGAGTGATATCTCAATACTGTGTTTGTGTCCAGAACCCACACATCACATGGCAGTAGTGTTTGCCAGGTGTCATTCATCTGCATGTGATCTTAGGAAATGAGGGTTTACAGGGGAAATGCGTACTGTCATGAAGTCAACTAGCAGGGCATTCAAACTATATCTGAAGTTGTAGGGAATGGGACCATGGCTCAGTTGGTAGAGTCTAACATGTGAGTTTAAGAGTAGGAGTCCAGATCTTTTTGGCTCACTTGAAAACTAGGTGTGACAATTTATAGCTGTGATTCTGGGCAGCATGGACACAGGTGAGTCCCTAGAATCTTCTAGCCACTCAGCCCTGTCAAACTGGTAAACTCAGGCTTAGTTAGACATCCTGGGTGTAAATAAATTTAAGACATCTGGCCTCTACGTGCTTTTTATTGACATAAACACATGTACATGCATGAAAATGTACAGACACATATGACATACACTTTGCATCGACATACTTGTGCACACACACATGTATACACACACACACACACACACACACACA
Source organism: Montemys delectorum (assembly GCA_019843815.1). Taxonomy (NCBI): domain Eukaryota; kingdom Metazoa; phylum Chordata; class Mammalia; order Rodentia; family Muridae; genus Montemys; species Montemys delectorum. Next base: position 2,998 of record JADRCD010196778.1, on the reverse strand, counting down.
CACACACACACATTGTTAACCTGATATTACAGTAGTATCTTATAGTAGTAAGTAAGACAGAGCATTGGGGAAATTTGGAGTTGTTTAAACAATTTTACATATACTCTGATATTTAACAGGATCTTTATAAACAGCTTCCAGAAACAAGAGAAAACACTATTGTCTCTGTCTTTCGGAAGAGTCTGTACATGCTGTAGTTGATAAAAAGTAGCATTCAAAAAGTATTTGTTGAATGAACAACTGAGCCCCTACCTGAAGAGTATGAGAAACTAATGATATGGCCTTCATTATGTGATGAGATTAACAGCCTAGGCGCCTCCATCTCCACACTCATTGTTTCCCAATATAACGTCTGATTTATTACCCTGTGTAAATGGAGGTGTGTAATATTAGCAGAATATTTTGCTATTCTGTGACGGAAGAGTCACATTATAAGCAAAAATTGTACTTTAACATTTTGAACTAAGTGTAGTTGAGATTTTTTTTTTAATGTTGTGAGCAGAATTGTGGTAAAAATAATGGGGATCAAAATCTACTGCTTTCCCTGTATTTCTGTGACAACTGTTTCCATTCCTCTGTGGCTTTCATTGGCCATGTGGCTTTGTATAAGGCATTGTCTTTGTTTTAAAATGGCCACGTAAAACTACCATCTAACTTAAAGCACTAACAAGAGCTTAAATAGATCCAACTCCCACACCTAGCCTTAAAAAAGGCATTTGAGAAATGGTTATCATTTTATTTAAAGTGAACAACTGATAGTTTGATTTCTTTGGTTCACTGTGATATTTTCAGATGACATTTAATAAGATATTTAGTTTATAGGGAAAGAACTGGGTTCTACTGTGCTGTTCCGATGAAAAGACTCAGGTTATACCCAAATCTCTTAAATGATTGGGAGCCATTGTCAAAAACAACAGACAACTCATGAAATAACCCAAATCAGTAAAAAACTGGAAGCCCACAAGAGTTACATTTTGATTTCTATTTTCAACCTAGAATTTGTAGACTTATTTTAAAAATTCCAACTGAAGAGACTCCCAAAACATTATAGGCTATTGCTGTCCTTGGTTGCCTCCAAAGATTGAAGAAGTCTCTATTGCTAAAGACACCACTGGCTTCAGACATAGGACTCTGAGGAATAGACCTGTATCTGACCCAGAGCCTCCGCTCATCTGTGACCCCTATGGACTAGCATGGTAACTCTAAGGGGATAATGGTGGCCCACATATATTGATGCTAACCAGCAGCTCTCTAATTGGACTTAAGGCTGCTGAACAAGGGGGGAACTATGGCTGGTACTAAAAGGCCTGCCAAATACATGATGCTAGTGAAGCCATGGACCATTCTTTAAAATATCAATGACATTAAATGTGTAAAAGTGAAAGTCTGTTTGTCCAAGTGCAAATTTAGGCAGATTTTGCTATTCACACTTGAAAGTGCCGATTCCTTCTGCAGCCGAAGGATCTGGGTGGTTAGAAACCGAGATCGAGGAAGGCATTTTTAAAGGCCCTGTCATCACATTTGCTCTCACATAAATTGAGTTCACAGAATAAATTAGATCCAACTAAAGCATGAAAATTTCCCCACATCGATTAATTAATCATGGATTCAACGTCTGAGGTGAAAGCAAATGGACAGAAAACTGTAGCTTAGCAGGTGGAAACACAACTTTAAAAAGCTACAGATGAGCATCTCCCTGGAGAGGTGGTGGGTGCCTTTCCCTCAGCAAATAGGATTCTGTTTTAAATTCAACATTTCTTTGTGTCATCAGGTTCTTTATAAATGTCCCGTGAGAATAAATTGGCAGTCTGTGTCTTCTTTTCTCTGGTTGCCCATCATTCCCAAAGGACTGTGTGTGTCACTGGATGATGGCATGCTTACCCCTGTGCAAGCATTTCCCTTTCTGTTTAGCTTCCTGACTACTCCATCCGCCTTTCAGCAGAGAGTATACTTCTTTTTATTCTAGTCCTACTCTGCACCCTTTTTCCCTGAACATGGTAGGTAGACAAAGGATGCCTTAGAATTGAACCACATGCTTACACATTCCCTGCTATGAAAGCCCAGATTTGGCAGTGCTGGGGTTAAATAGAAATCAATAGGAAGAGAGAGAAGTTAGCAGTACCATTTCACGTGTGGATGGTTTGGGAGATAAACCTCCCACTACTTGGAAGTATTTGAACTTCTCTGAGTAGAAAGCCCAATTAGAATTCTCCACACTAATATCATTTGGTCACAGATCCCTTTTATTTCCTTTAATGTCACATTCCTCTTAGAGTGTTTCATGCCATAAAACACATGGTCCAGGAGCCTGTGGTGAATTGAATATCCTCCAGTCTCCCTTTGCTCTGACTTGTCCTATCCTCTCCAGTTGTTTTGTGGTCACACGTCTCTAGCATGAACTGAAGCATCCCTCTGTTATGAAATGCTTCTCTCTCACAGGCTGCAGGGCAGACATTTGCCACTGGTCCCGACAGAGAGAGCTTCTCTCATCTGTGCACACTCAGCACAGTCCAGCAGCTGCTCTGAGGCGATCCCTATCACCAATATTTTAAAAACAGCCAATATTTAAAATGGTACAAACCCTTTCCTGGGGAGCCTGGAAGTTGCAGAAGACCTCACATGGCCCCTTCTGGATGTTTCTAGTTCTTCACTCCCATTCGTTGTGGGTCAAGAAATGCTATTCCTTTCCAAAAGCTGGCCTGGGAAATCACTTGGATAGGATCCCCATGGCCTGATGCTGCATACTTGGCTGGCTTGGACTTCCTGCTCTGCCGATGATACCATGCAGCAGGAGCAGAAAATGAGGCTGGTAATTCAGTCACCCTGGTCTTGGGCAATTTTCATAATTCATTAAGAATATAAAATAATATTGCTTCACATCTATCTTCCTTTCCATATCCCCATCCATTCATCTGTCCACATATGGATTACTGTTTCTGAACCACTGGAGCCGGCTTTTACACTGCAGTTGGGTTTGCAGCCCCAGGGGCAGCACAGC
>JADRCD010196777.1:18492-38483 GCA_019843815.1 Montemys delectorum | reverse complement strand
CCATCATGTAATAAGGACACATGCTCCACCATGTTCATAGCAGCCTTATTTATAATAGCCAGAAACTGGAAACAAACCAGATGTCCCTCAACAGAGGAATGGATACAGAAAGTGTGGTACATCTACACAATGGGGTACTACTCAGCTATTAAAAACAATGAATTTATGAAATTCTTAGGGAATTGGATGGATCTGGAGAGTATCATCCTGAGTGACGTAACCCAATCACAAAAGATCACACATGGTATGCATTCTTTGATAAGTGGTTATTAGTCCAGAAGTTTGGAATACAGGAAGAACGACACACAAACCACAAGAAACCTAAGAAGAAGGAAGACCAAAAGGTGGACATTTCATTCCTTCTTAAAAAGGAGAATCAAACACCCACAGAAGGAGTGGCAGAGATTAACTATGGAGCAGAGACGGAAGGAAGGACAAGCATATAGCTCTGACAATACCTGACTAATACAGATGTAGAGGCTCACAGTCATTCATTGAACTGAGTACACGGTCCCCAATGAAGGAGTTAGAGAAAGGTTCTATGGAGCTGAAGGGTTTGCAGCCCCTTAGGACGAACAACAATTACTAACTAGTACCCTCAGAGCTCCCAGGGACCCAACCACCAATTAAGGACTATACAGAGTGGGATTGAATGTACTAGCAGCAGGTATATAGTAGAGGATTGCAAATTCGATAATCAATAGGAGTAAAGGACCTCAGCCTTGTGAAGGTTGTGTGCCCCAGTGTAGGGGAATGCCAGGGCCAATAAGTGGGAGAGGGTGGGGTGACAGGCATTGGGAGGGGGGAGGCAAAAGGGGTTTGTTCTTGTTTTTGTTTGTTTGTTTGTTTGTTTGTTTTGGAGGGGAATCTGGGAAAGGGAAAATGTACATGTAAATAAAGAAAATACCTAATTTAAAAAAAAAAACAAAACTTAAGATTATCCTTCCAAAATCTGTGAAAATTTCTGTTGGAATTTCAATAAGAATTGCATTCAATTTGTAGATTGCAGGATAGCCATTTTTACTGTCTTAATCCTACTAATTCATATACATAGAAGACATTCCCATTTTCCGATGTCTTCTTCAATTTCTTTCTTCAAAGACTTGAAGTTTTTATCATACAAGTCTTTAATTTCCTTGGTTAGAGTTACTCCAAAACATTGTGTATTGTTTGAAGTTATTATGGAAGTTATTCTTTCTCTGATCACTATTCAGTCTGTTTGCTTGTATACAGGAGGGCTACTGGGTTTGATAAGTTCTTGCTGTCTATTCCTTTTGAGTGTGGTTTCTTCTTTTTGATCTAGAGCAGTAGTTCTCAATATTCCTAAAGATATAGTATAGTTTCTCCATGTTATAGTGATCCCCAACCCTAAAATTATTTTGTTGCTACTTTATCAGTGTAATTTAGTTGCTGTTATGAACCTTATTGTAAGGATGTGCAGGATATCTTACATGTGACCTGCCCTCAAAGGTATTATGAATAACAGATTGAGAACAATTATTTGAGAGTTTTCAGATACACTGTAAAGTTGTTGGGATGATATTTTTCTACTTTTATTATGTTGCACTTAGTGATACGAACCTGCCTCTTAAATTCACTTTCCTTGTGTCCTTAAGTTTGGATAGGTTTTGTATTTATTTTCACTCAGTTCTAGAAAGTCTTTAATTCTTTCTTTATTTCTATCTTTACTGGTGTTTCCTTCAGTATTGAGCTGCTTATTATTTTCCATGAGTTTGTAAGCTTTCTGTTGTCTCTATTGTTATGGATATCAACTTTTAATCTGTGGTTGCAAGATAAGATGCAGGGTATTGTTTTAATTTTCTTATGCTGTTGAGACTTGCTTTGTGTCTAAGTATGTGGTCTATTTTGAAGAAAGCTCCATTAGGAATAAAGAAGAAGATATATTCTTTCATCTTTGAGTACTTAATCCAAAAACTGCAGAAATCAAAATCATATCAGTCAAACAAATCATATTAGTAAGCCATAATTTCCAGTTCACATGCTAGTACTATAAAAGAAGTACCTACGATACTCAAAAATGCCATTCAGCTCCTATTAATCTATCACCATTACCAGGAAAATTAATTCAATATTAATATTTCTATTGTCAATTTTTGTGGTTATTCTTTAGAGACAGGACCTGATTTTTGAAGCTTTGAATGGCATTCAATTTGCTGTGTATACAAGACTACCTTTGAGTTTACAATCCTAAAGCCTTAGTTTCCAAAAACGGAGATTACAGGAATAATTCCATACATCTAGTTTCAAAAAATAAATTTTAATGAAGTCAAAAATACATGAATAAAAATAGACCCATGAAAGACAGAGATTATAAAATTGCAAAAGCTACTTGTTTAAAAGATATATAACTACATCTTTTAAAGAGTAGATTAAAAATGGGACTCAGGTGATGACTCAGTGGTTAAGGCAACTTTCTGCCATTTCAGATGACCTGACTCTGCTTCCTTGCACCTGCTTTGGTTAGCTCACAACTGCCATAACTCCAGCTCCAGGATCCAATGCTCTTTTCCAGTATCTGCAGGCACTGCATTCATATGCATATGCTCATACACAGACTCATAATTAAAAACAAATAGGTATTTATTTAAAAGTAGAAATGACTTAAATGAAATTATAACATAAATTTAATATATGATGTAAGAAATGTACTGGCTGTTTGTAGAAATGTAGCACTTCTTAAGAATTGATGATAAGATTAAGATTCAAGCCTATAAAATTGCAAAAATGAAATATTATGTCTCTGGATTCCTGTGGCAATTCCCTATGAGTATGCTACCTTTTAAATACCACAACATATTAGATGATTATTTTGTGAGAATATAGAAACAATATTTGCTCATGAATTTACCTACCAAAGGGATGGATTGTATATATGCTTAAACTTAGCCTTTGTGCCAAGAAGCCCACAAAAACACAAATCAGAAATAATTTTTGTCTGCATAAGAATGCTAAGTAAATATGGATTATCAAGGAAGCAGTGTTTACATAAATGTTAAATCAAGCTAATCATTTTCTGGCACTAGATGTTAAATGTGTTTCCGAAGCACATCCAACCTATGCACCTGTCTTGCTCATAGATGAGATGATAGAATCACTCTGGGTATACTGAGAGCAGGCTACACCTTTTAATTCTTATAGAGCTTGTTATATAGTATTTGTATTGCAAATGTAAGCTTTGTTTGACTATTCTGCAGAAGCAAAGGCCTGATTCAAAATACCTAAAAAATTTCTCCAAGAGCCCTCAAGGCCACAGGGCAAGGGGGACTATCTTAAAGCAAGAATTTCATGGGGTAAGGGAGATGTCAACAATAAAATAGACAAAAGATAAAAACAGAATAAAAATGATGGATTTGAAATAATGCTTATATAAAATATCTATAAAAAAAATCTCAAATGACAAAGGAGAATGTAAATGAAAGGAGGTCAGAAATGTTAATCATTTTAAAGCAAGGATAAAAAAAAACAAGCATTAATTCTGTAATTTAAAATACATTTCATTTAACATAGCCATGCACTGCCTTCAATATACCTACGCTTATATTCATAGACAAATGAAATTCAGTCATTAATCAGTGAAGCCTTTATATAAAATTAATAGTAATTAATGCAGAACTTTTTGTTCCCCAAGATGCCAAAAATAAGCAATGGATGCAGACAGGCCCAACATTTAACAAGTTACTTATAGCATGGCCCCTGAAGCTCAGTGAACATTTCAGACAACACAGCATGAAATACATAATGGCCAGAAGACAGAATGAAGGGATAAAATTTGAAATGTAAATAGATAAATATCTAATAAAAATGAGAACATTCTTAGACCCAGAAAAAAGAAAAAGAAAAAGAAAAATGACATGAAAATTGAAAGGAGACTAGTTGAGAAAAAAATGGGTGTTTAAAGGAATAGGGCAAGGCAAGGGAGTAGGAGTGAGTACAATTCCACTAAAGAATAAAAATGTATGAAAATATCATAATGAAGCTAATTACTTTATAATTAATGTATATTAATAATATTGAAATACATGGAAAAGAAGGGTCAAATATCACCAAGGTATTTCTGAAGGATCATAGATTTATCTTCAACTCCAACTCTTGCAGAGGGGCCTCCAAGATACAAAGGCATTACGAATCACTAGTGGCATAAATTGTAATCTAAGCAAAACAGGAAAGTTTCTAGAAAATCTATATAAAGATTCTAGAAATATGTCTTGTCTTAAAATAATTTCAAATTCCTAAGTATTTGATGGAAAATTTTTCAACACAATACTATTTAAGAAAAATATAGAATTTGATTATTTATTAACCATGTAAACACATTTTGGAGTGTTTCTACTGTGGGTTAATATTGGTGTCTGAGATATGACAGGAATGGTGATATTTCTGGTTACTAAAACTTATATACATGGTGTTAGGAGATGGACAAGAAAGAAACAACACAGAAACGATGCAGTAAAAATTAAAAGGTAGGATGCTTTCCTACATCAGGTAGTCAAAATGATTTCTTAGAGAAAATAATATTAGAGTAATTTTTTATTTTAGCTTATTATTTCACAACTGCATGTTGATGTGTGTGTGCATGTGTATGTATGTGTGTGAACTGTAACACAATATTTCCCTCTACAGTATCCTTGCTTTTCCATTTCTGCTTTCACAGTTGCATTCTTCCCACCAAGCCTGAGCCTCAGTGCTCCAGTTCCTTGGTTTTCATGTGGTCTATTATATTTAATTTGGATTGCCTGAATGAATATAGAAAAGAGCTTTTTACCTTTAAGTAGGACTCAAGAAATGGGCTACAGCACTCATGAATATGATTACCCTTCCGCCAGAAACATTAACTCCATATGTACCTCATAGAAGAGTGAAGTTCATCTCCATCTATAAAAGAATGTTTGTAGGCTCAATTTTGGTGGTCTTGTGCAAAGAACCCCTTCTGGGGTGGGTTCGTGGGTTGAAGGTAACAAAGGAAGATCAGAAAGTGCTTTTAATCTCTTCAGTACCTTGTTTTAAAGCTTTGTTTGTTTTGGATCTAGTTTTTTTATTTTTGTTTTTGTTTTTTATGTTTTTGTTTTGTTTTGTTTTGGCAAGGTCTCCATGTAGCTTAGGTTGGTCTTGAACTCACTGTGGTACCAACAATGATCTTGAACTCCAAATCCTACTACTTCTACCCGTCAACCTCTGGGGTGATAGGTACCACAAGATCCAACATTTAATGATCTTTCCGTAAGTCATAGGGTTGTTGAAGATGTTGAGAGTGCCCTATATCTTGGTTCTGTAATCTAAGGGGAGTCGGATTTAAGCTGTGCTCTGTTGGTAGTAGTAAGAATAATGTGGTATTGTATTTACTAATGGTATACTGGAGACTCAGCATTGAGATGAAAAAGCCAAGTTACCTATTATCTTTCTACCATGGAGAGTTGCTTACAAAACAGAACTAAAGGGTTCAATATTCTCATCCTTGTCCATGTGTCTATGTAATATCTTTCCCTTTTATTAAAACAAGATATTTTTATAATATATTATGTTATGATTAATTTTCCCTGCTGATATGCCTCTAACTTTCTCATTTCCTCTTGCATCTGGATCCACCCATTTCTATCTCTCATATTTATCTTATAAACAATTGTTTTAAGGCATAATAATAAAATATAAATAAAAGAGATAAATATAAAATATAATAAATATAATAAACAAACACTAACACACAAGAATATGACAAAAACAAACAGAAGGGAGCCTACGTGAAGGCACAAAAACTAGAGACTCACTCATTTGTACCCTCAATAATAGCCATAAGAATGGCTCCATCATATGCACCTGTAGGGGTAAAGAGAGAGAGAGAGGAAGTGTGTGTGTGTGTGTGTGTGTGTGTGTGTGTGTGTGTGTGTGTGTACTGAAAAATACATAGAGGAAAGGACTTGACATGAAATTATAAGACAAGGAACCTTCAAGATGCCATTGATACTATTTTCTTTTTGTCAGCTACTGTGGGGCATGCAACTTTAACTTAGTTTGATTCCCCAGTAAGACTCCTTTAAAGGAAACTATATTTTCATTTGATTGTGTATTATCAATTGAAGATTCCTCCTAGATTAGGGATGGGGGAATGTGTTCACTTCTCCTTTCAGCTCTAAGACCCCCATCTGGTCAAGGTATTCCATTTATGCATAATGTGTGGCTGTGGGTATTATAGAGACTCACATGTGCTACAAAAGGAAATGTCTCTGGTGGTGTCTGGCCTATTAGTGTAGCAGAATGTTATTAGATGTCATTATATTATTTGTTTATTTTTTTTTAATAACAGTGGTTTTACTTGAAGTTCCTGGACTCTCTAAACTCAGGTACTTTCACACCCTATCAATATTAGGTATGGGTTCTATCCCATCGCCTGGAAATTAAGTCAAACCAGAATTATACATTTTTAATTGTTATGTTTTGTCATTCAAAAGATTTTCAATTAGATATTGCTTTTCTAATATTGTTTAAATTTTCTTTTATTATGGGATGACTTATTTTCTCCATCAATTGTGAATGAAGGTCTTGTTGGGTGTAGTAATCAGGACTGGCCTCTGTGGTCTCTTCGAGACTGTACATTATATGACCATGCCATTATGGCTTTTGGAATCTCCACTGAGATGTTAGATGTTGTTCTATTAGGTCTGATATTAGGTATTACTTGGTCTTTTCCCCATGCAGCTCCTAATATCCTTTCTTTATTTTCTACACTTTTGTCTTGGTTATTATGTGGTGAGGGGAAGTTTTTTTTTTCCTGGTCCAGTCTATTTGATGTTCTGTACTCTTTATACAGGAATCTTCTTTCAGTTAGGGAAATTTCCTTCTGTGATGTGAATAAAAACATTTTCTGAGCCTCTGAGCTGGGTTTCTTGTCCTTCTATTTCTATTACTCTTAAAATTGGTCTTTTCAAAGTGTCCCACATTTCTTGGATGTTTTGTGTTAGGATATTTTTAGATTTAACATTTTCTCTGAACGGCGTATCCATTTGTTCTATCCTATCTTCCAAGACTGAGATTTTCTCTTCCATATCTTTTATTCTACTGCTGAAGCTTGCCTATGTGGTTCCTGTTTGAATTCCTAAATTTTTGATCTTCAGATATTCCTCAGTTTAGGTTTTCTTTATTTATTCTACTTCCATTTTCAGGTCTGGAAGAGTTTCATTATTGATTTCCTTTAATTGTTCATTTGTATGTTTGTTTATGCCTGCATTTAAATAAGGAGTTTATTAATTTCCACTTCAAAGGCCTCCATCATACTCATAAAATCTATTTTAAGGTCTTTTTGTCTCGTGCTGCAGTGTTGTAGCCACAGCAGCTATGCAAACTGTGTCTCTGGAAGAGAAAAAGGGACCTGGGAAAATAATGGAATCAGACAGCGAAGGAAAAAATGAGACCGAGTCATGGTTCCTGATCAAGGTATGGTGTGTATTTTGAATCTGAGAAATAAATAGGCATGGAGAGCTTGTAACCTGAAAAGAGGCAGAGGTAGGAGTTTTACCCAATCAAGGTGAAGTTCCTGTGACAGCTTAACAAGAGTGGTTTTTAAAGAGTGGTTAGTTCTTTCTGCCTTACCTAAAGATTGAGGGTGCTAAGGAATGTGAAAATGCCAGGGAATGTCTAAGGCCTTAGATAGTATTTAAGAAACTTGGGAAGTAAATTTAGGACCATTGTCTGATTGGAGAAAGGCTGGGAAACCAAACTGAGGGATGCTCTCTCAGAGGAGATCAGAGACCGTCTGAGCCCTTTTGTTAGTTGTGGAAAATGCCTCTACCCACCTTGAGAAGGTGTCCACCAGGAGGTACTTGGCACATCTGACAGTGGGCATGTGGGTAAAGTCAAGTTGCCAGTCAGTTCCAGGAAGGGAACCTCTAGCCTGATGGGTAGGAAAAGGGGTGCTACGATACCTTGAGTTGGAGTCAGACTTCTGACAGATTTTGCAAGAAGCAGTGATAGATTTTAAGAAGCTTAAGTCCTCAGGAGTGGGTTGTAGGTGGGTGTTAACAAAAGAAGACAATGCTTGGCTATTAGGATGAAAGAGTTGGTGAAGATAGGACAGAGTTTTGCAGGTGTCAGGGGGTGAAGAAGGTGGAGATGTAGGTTGCAGTGTGAGAATATCCTGGGGAGGATGAGACAAGTCTAGGCCCCTAAGGGCCGCAGCTCTAGCTGTCTCATCAGCTCAGTTGTTTCCCTTGGAGAGACAATAGAGTCATCTGTCTAGTGGGATCTATAATGGACAATCCCAATGGCTGTGGGAAGATGAGAGGCCTCTAGCATGGCCATAATTTGGTTTGCATTAGTTACTGATCCTCCTTTTGTAGTAAGTAACCCACACTCCTTCCAGATAGCAGCGTGGGACAGGAGGATATGAAAAGCATATTTGGAATCTGTGTAGATGTTGAGGGATTTTCCCTGTGCCAGTTGAAAGGCAGGGGTAAGGGCTATTAATTCACCCTGTTGATTAGTGGTGTGAGAAGGAAGGGCCTGTGCCTCTACCACCGTGGTGTCTGACACTATGGCATAACCAGCTCTTCTAGCTCCTTCATGTAGAAAGGAGCTGCCATCTGTATCCCAGGTATAGATGGCCTGAGGCAGTGTGCCCTCCTGTATGTGTGAAGGATGAGGTAATAGTTCCTCTAAAGTTTCAGTGCAGGAGTGAGATAGGGAGTGGTCAGTATTAGGTCAAGGAAGAAGGTTGGAAATATTAAGAGGTGGGCATGATTGTAAGGTGAGTGTGGAATGTTCTGTTATAGATACCTGAATGTAAATAACTCTAGAGGGAGGTAGAGTCTATAAGCCTTTATAAGTTAGGAGCTATGAGAAATTATGAGAAGAGAAGACAGTTATGGGCAACCCAAAAGTTAGTTTTTTTAACTCTCGAATAAAGAGTTCAGCAGCTGCTAAGGTACAGATACAAGGTGCCCATCCCTGGATGGTTAGGTATAGTTTTTTGTTTGTTTGTTTTGTTTTTTTTTTTGTTTTTGTTTTTTTTGTTTTTTTTTGATAAGTATGCTACAGGTGCAAAAGAGGGTCTCAGTTGATGACCTGAGACTCCAAGGGCAAATCCCTCTTTTTCAGTTATGTAGAGAGAAAAAGGACGAATAAGGTCAGGGAGATGTAAACTTGGGGCCTTAAAGAGAACCTGTTGAAGTCTTTGAAAGAGCATGGTAATAGGTTTGAGAAGAGGTTCATGGGTGGGGCCTAACGCTGCTTTATGTAAGGGACAAGAAAGGAGGGAAAAGGAAGGAACCCATGAACGTTAAAACAAAAACAAAAACAAAAACAAAAACAAAAACAAAAAAAACTAGCTATTCCTAAGAATGATAAAATAATGTCCTCCTTTGTAGAAGGAAGAGTTAGAGACTGAATCAGATTCTTTCTGTTGAAGTTAATAGCTTTGTGGGTTGGGGTAATCATTATTCCCAAATAGGTGACTGGAGGAGTGGACAGTTGGACTTCAGAAGGTGATTATGTTTAAATACTGATGTCTAGACATCTGTATTATAGATAATTATAATACTAGATGTTAACATCTGGTCTTGTCTTTGTCTGGTAGATGTTTTGTTCCTCAATTTCTGTTGCCATCTCTGTTTCTCAGAATGGTATGGTGCCTGTGTGTTGCCTGGTAGGGAGTTCTGATATCCTGATGGGTGTGGCCACTGAGATTCCAGATAATTCAAGGTAATCAGAGCTGGATCTCAGGAGTGGGGATAGGCTAGTGGGGAGGGCACTTAGCAGGTCCAGGGGAGGGAGGAAAACAGGTGTTCCGTCAAGGTCTATTTAGTCCCCTGAGAATAGGAACAGAAGATAAGGAGAAAACACAGTAAATAAAAGGCTGGTGGATTTGAGATTGGATATAGAGGAGAGGAGGGAAAGGTGATATTAAATGGTTTGCCTGTATTTTACCAGAAATTACCTGATTCCATTATGGAGTATGTACATTTAGCATAGTTAGCCTATTAGTAATTTTTTTTTGGCTGTAACAAAACAATTAAAAGAAACATTGATTTAGTTTAGCTCATATTTGAGAATAACAACCTATCAAGGCAGGGAGTTGGTATCACTGACATCAAGAAGAAAGAATGAAAGTCATCAGTTAGGGACAGATGTTCCTAAACATCCATCTGAGCAGTATATCCCACCAAATTCATGTAGTAGATTTGTTTACAGTATTATGGCATTTATGATCTTATTCAGATATTTTCTATTTCCTTTCATAAACAAATTTCAAGTACATCAATTAATCCTAAAATTTAAAACCTCTCAAAACATCTGGTTATCAAGTTCCCAACAGATGATCACTTCAGGGGACATTTATTATCCAAGCTAGAACCTTCTGTGCAGATTCTCCAAAGTGTTCAAGGAAGCCAATCCATCTCCATGACTCTTCACAGTCTTAACAGTTGCAATACTGTTCCACAACCCATGGTCAAACTCTCCTTTTTGTCTCACAATAACCTTAGACAATCCTTGGTAAAAATCTAAAACAAATTTCATACATACTGTGGCATTAATTATCCAATCTTGTTTCAAGAGGGAAGAATGGGAGACAAGAAATAGAAAATTAAGCAGGGCAGATGCAAAATCTCACTGATCATTGTTTTGAATCAGCTGGAATGTGGAGCATTATTATATAACTGCCAACATCTTCATGCACTCCCTCTCCACCCCCCGCCAAGTTTTGCTGTTTGTAGACCACATAGCTTCTGTTTTGCTTGGTTGGACTCATTATCTGCACCTTCTATTGGCGAACTTTCTATATTTTTGGCATCTCCAATGTCCTGATTTTCACTTCAGCTTAGGTTTCACTCTCACAGCTTGACACATAGTTTACTTAAGGACTGTCTGCACAGAACTTCCAGATCATGACCATGACATATTTTGTGACTTCCTCAGTCTTCCTTTGAAATCTCAGTAGAAGCTGCCATGAGCAAGAAACTCTTGCATTTTGCATGTCTAAAAAATTACCAATAAATGTGTGATGTCAAAGTCTACTAACAGCTCAGGCAGTAGTTGTACACCATTGGACCATAGTTGTAGAAGCGTCTAAGTACCTACATGTCTGAATCATATAAGCACTTCTCTAGATGTCCCTGTGACGACAGGGCACTCCAGTGATGCTATCTATTTAAAACAAAGTCTGTTGAATGAGTGTTAGATTTAAAACCTATGATGGATGAAATTTGGCCAATTTTTGAGATGCCCATAGGTTACATTTTTATTATTTCAGTACAAAAAAATTCACATTTATTTAATGGGACTAATGTCTTTAGAAAGCATACCTTTGTTATCTATAACTTTTAACTTTATTCTTTCCTGATCAAACTACATATCTTTGAAACCTTTCCATTCTATTTTGGGGAGTCATGGGTTGTAGGGTACAGGTAGATGCAAGAGCTTGACAGAAAATATCTCTTTTAATCCTTCTTTCTCTACTTTATTACTTAGAGACTCTCAAAACCCTAAATATATAAATTGGCAAGTCTAGCTAGTTGTCTTACTTCAGGAATCCTGTTTCTACCTCCCAACTGATCAGATTTTAGACCAGAGCCACACCTAACTGCATGTTTGTGTGAAGGCTGAGTCTCTGGTCTCCTACCTTTAGTCTTTATAGTTATTTAGAATGTGTTTTATCCTCTCAACAATCGCCATCCCACAAGCCCATTACTTTTGAACTCAGCATCATTTAATGTTTAAAAGCAGAAACAACATGCAAGACAAACAATTTGCTAAAAGACCATATGAAAACCCTCTAGTCCAATTCCCAATCGAGTGTTCATTCCCTTCATATCCTAACACCACATGACTGAGGATTTCTATCTGGATTTCTGTTGGCAGTCTAGTATTTTATTTCCCACCAGAATCATCCATTAGCTTTGCTTACAGTATTCTAGGGCATTTCAAGTCTGATTCTTTAAACTCCTCCCACAAACTAGTTCCTAGCATCTAAGAGCCATAGGCGAAGAAGATAGTCTCAGCACCATTTGCAATCCAAGTATAACATGTTGTACTAGTGAATTTCATTCCTGTTGTGCCAAAATACTTGATAGAAACATCTGAAAATAATTATTAACTTTAGAGGACAGTTTCAGAGTGTTCAGTCTTTGTGGAGGGGTGGCAAAGAAGAGCAGAATACCATCATGACGGTAACAGAGCAATTAGAGGTCAGGTATGAGATAATACTAAGAATCCAATTTCAACGACTTACTTCCTCTATTTACTTCCTACCCCAATCCTGTTACAAAATAGTGCTACACTCTGGTGACAAAGCCTCTGAAATGTAAGTCATTTGTGAATATTTCAAATAGAATGTAAGATTCAAGGAAACTACCTTTTATTACAATTTTATGATAGTAAACTTTAATATTATTTCATTTTAAAAGACTTCAGAAGTTATATTATAAATCTTGATTTAAAGTGAAACTTTCATGTTCAATTATTACTACTATAACCAAAGGGGACATAATTTCACCCTTTCTTGCTTACTAGGTTTTACATGTTTTAGTCTTTAACAATGGTTTCTGATTCTTTGGGTTTTGTTTTGTTTTGTTTTGTTTTGTTTTGAGACAGGGTTTCTCTGTGTAGCCCTGGCTATCCTGGAACTCACCCTATAGACCAGGCTGGCCTTAAACTCAGAAATCTACCTGCCTCTGCCTCCCAAGTGCTTGGATTAAAGACGTATGCCACCACTGCCCGGCCTGGTTTCTAATTCTTAACTTTGTTTTACTTTCTAATTGTGGTACATACTTTGAGGGGCCAGCTGTGGTTCCAGCCCTCCCCTTCCTCCATCTCAGGGTTTCCAGACAAAGCTGCACACTAGGCTGGAAGGATGAAGTAGAGGATCTTAGTGTAAGAGCTCTTTTAGGCAAAGGCTTTCTCTCTTCTCTTCCTTCTCTCCTGCCCTGGCAATCATTTCCACTTAGACCAGGATCATGCAAAATTTCACCCATTCCTTCTGCTTTGTATGCATCAGTGGCTGGACAACCTGAGAAGGAGGAAGTGGGGACATGGAACCAAAACACATACCACAGCTGGTGCCTAATGTGGGACAAAATCAGCTGACACATACTGCAGCTAGAGTCCAACATGGGGCTAATAGACCTCCAGTAAGAGCAAAACAGGGTGAGTGCCCCCAGGAGTGGCCTCAGGAGGTCTACACTCTGAGGGCAGGCAGTCTTATCTGTCACCTAGCCACCTCCTTGCCATCAGACCAAAGGCCCAAGCTTCCTTATACTGAAGGAAGTCAGTCTTATATTTTATTACTTTGTTTCTGATCAAGGCATCACATGTATTCAGATATGTTAACAGACATCTGATGAATTCTGTTGTTGACAGGAGGTCCCTAAACCTCCTGTTCTGCTGACACCCCACATGGACTTTGGCAAAGACCCCCTAATTTCTCTATGAAACAAAAAATTAAAAACTGGTGACACAATGGCCTTTTAAACACCATCTAGGGTGATCACCTGAACCCTTAAAATCTACAGGAAAGCTAAATGTTTGGACTTTTGTGGAATTCTGTGAATCTAAAAGGCTCTAAGAATGTTCTGATTTGGACAAGGCATTTCTTTTCTTCTTTTCTTTTGTTTTCTTTTCTTTCTTTCTTTTCTCTTCTTTTTTTCCTTTTCTTTTCTATCATGGGGGATATCTTATCGCCTAGCCCGTATGATGCTTTAGCTGAGCACTCTGATAATTTTGGACTCGAGACAGAATTGCCTTACAATCTGGTTTACAAGGCCAACCCCCCGCCCCATGGGCAGGGTGCATGTACAACCACATTCACAAGCAGGAAAGAGAGACCTACTATGTAGATATGGACCTGGATCAAGTGACAGATTGGGCCTCTCTCCCAGGCCAAGCATAAATGCCATCTCAAAAGGAAGGACACCTCCCCCCACCCCACTTCAGGCAAAAGTAAATCCTCTGAGCATACTAATTGCCTGTAACTCATCTTCTATGCTCCATCCTTTCCGGCCTGCATGTCACCTGAGTCCAGACACACAAAGGGAAGATGAGGACCATGGATCTTAGGTCTGCTCCATATTTCCTCATTTGGTGTGTTGTGGCATCTGGACACCCCCAGGCAAGAAGCAAAATAACAGAGCCATACTGAATAACTGTTGCCTTTATTTTCAACTATAATGACTTCATTAATAATTATTTTGAAAAAAGTATTCTTACATCCAGAGCTTACACTGTTTAAACATAGAATAACATGAGGTACCAGAAAGAAAACAGAACAGTACATTTGAAAGAGACAGAATTCGTATTTTGCAATACTTTGGTTTTTACATTTCTTTTTCTTTTTTTAAACATTTTGTACGTTCTTTGTAAATTTCATCTCACATCATGCATGCCAATCCCACTCGTATCTCCATCCCTCTGCCCTTGCAACCTCCTCTACAAAAGAAAATTAAATAGGTTAGAATCAAAAACATCTTGTTGTAGAAGCTATGGCATTTCACTGCGTGGCACACAGAATACCTCTTCGCCACACATCTATACTTGTAAATGTTCATTGAAATGAGTTATTGGACTGTTTCAAGGCTTCTGGCTTTGATTACACTATCAGTACTGGATCCTCACTCAGACTCTTCTCATATATACTATTTTTGCCCTGTGAATCTGCAGGACCAGCCCTTTCACATGTTCCAGCAGCTCACTAATGGAATGGATGTTAGGATGGGTCAATTCAAAGCCCAGGGTCTGGGCTTGGGTGGTAGCTGAGTTGGTCAGCCCACCTGCTCTCCAGCACATACACCAACAGGGCATGCTCTCCAGCACAACTGAGAGGGACAGGGGCTAATCTCTTACTGTCATGCCCTCTGGGTCTGCTACAGGTAAAAATGTGTGTGTATGTGCATGGGAAGTGGGGTACATCTCTATTTTGCCTATGCCACCCCACAGGAAACAAGGCAAGGCCAACTCTCTCAAGGCCCTTGAGGCTGGCTCATGTCCCCAGCCAACACCCTCACACCTATACAGAGATCTGCCTGCCTCTGTTAGGATTAAAGTTGTATGCATCACCACTACCCAACTAAAGCTTTTTATTTTCCACTTTTTCCCAGACAAGATTTCTCTGTGTAATACTAGTTGTTCTGAAACTTGTTCTGTACACCAGAATAGTCTCAAACTCAGATTGAAAGGACACTATAAATCCTATTTTCCCCCATATAAGAACCCCATTTGTCTCCATTTTGAAGGCCAGGTCTGATTTCAAAAATAAAGGCCATAATGCACCAACTTCAGGAATAGACCATAAGTCCCAGAAACAATGTTATAAGAGAGCAGCTCTAGGAAAAGACCATAAAACCCAGAACAAGATCATAAAACCCTCTCCCAAAGAACAGCCCGGGGATAACCACAAAAGTGGGGAAATATCTCAGAATGAAATATCTGCTCTGGCCATCCCTATTTCATCGCATGATTGAATGCTCATGACATAGGAATGTAGACCACTGATCACCTGTGATCCCCTAGCACCTATCAATGAAATGTTAGATTACCTAATCCTTCAAGAGAGTTCCCCTGGTTCCCTATAAGAAGGCCTGCATGCCTTTACCTGGGATCGCCATTTCAAAGAATGGTTGACTTTGCATGCTGGTTGCTTCTGCAGAATAAACGCTCTTTCTTTTTGCATACTATCTGAGTCTGGGGTCTTCCTTCAGCGATTTTAGGACCTTACAACATCCACCTGCCTTCCTCCCCAGTGCTAGTTCTAAAGACGGGTAGTACTAGGGGCCCAGGATTAAGGATAGAACAGCTTTTGATTATTGACAACCGCTTCTCCAAACGTTCACAAGTCTAATATAGATTTCCTATTTGATCCACAAATAATGTCTTCCAGAAAATAGTTTATATGCAAAATGACAGCATTTAGAAAACAAAGCAGTAGACATAAATCCCAGCAAATTGATAGCATTATCACAGACTAACGAGAATTTCACAACTTAGTGTGTCAACTTAAACAAACTCATAACTGAAATGTGCAACACACCCCCAAAGGGAAATAATCAAAGTAAAGCAGGATGCAAGGGCAAAATCCTGATCTTCACCCACCATTGTCTACTCTGAAAATAGAAATGATCTTTCTAATATGTGCACCATGTCTGGTGAAGGATAAATATCCTTCAATGTCTCCCAGGCAACCAAAAATATATAGCTTTTACGCAGCCTTAAACAATCTGCCTGCTATCACTTCTCCTATCTCTTCTCCCTTTCCACACACCATCTACTTCTCCTTGCTTTCTGTGACCCATATTTACTTCTCCTTTCACATTGACATCATACTCAGTCCAGTGTGGTTTGGTCCTGAAAACTAGACTAGGAGCTGCGATTGAATGAACAAGTAGGACATACATACAGACATGCAGAGAAGAAGCTGCATTCAGGTGGACTGTGCAACACTCAGATGGACTGGCACAAGCTACACAGAAAGCTGGGACCTCAGCATGTTTATTACGTATGTGTATGCCTATGTGCTCCTTGGTCAATCACTATAAATAAAAGTACTTGAAGGCACTGTCAACATTCCTACTTAGACAAAGGAAGGCCTTGCCATCCTTGAACTCTGACTCAGAGGGAAGGTTTTGTGAATTGGCCATATAGCCACAGCCTTGGTTCTTGATATAGATGTGCCCATCTCAAAATTCCACAGTCACTGGGACTTGCTCTGCTTTTCATACCTTTACTCAAGGTTTCCTCAGATTCTCCACAACATAGATATATCATCTCTCAGGTAGATTCAACTTTACTTACTCATGTCATCAGAAACTACTGCAGGGTAATTGAGCACATGGTCAACCACAGGACTGTATTGATTACTGGAAAAAAGAAACTCTTTCTAGTTGTGGAGTAGCTCACCCTTCACAGATCGAGGCTAAGCCTCCAAAGACAACAATTAATACAGGAGAATAAAAGACACTTTTACATCTGGTGCTCAACGTGGTTGGAAGAAAAACCCAACATGCTTGGAGGAGAAAGCCCTCCAACACTGCAGAAAACAGACGACGTCTGACTGTAGAGAGAATATCTTATGTATTGTATGGGTGCATCACCTCTCAATTAAAATGCCTATGGCCTATAGAAAAGGGTAGAATAGAAGACGAGGCATTTGGGAGGAGAAAGAGATCTGGAATAGAGCACGGCACAGAGATTCACTGGGAAGATGTGACAAGACAGACACATGGTACCTGAGCATAGGTAACCAGTCATGTGGCAGAATGTAGGGTAGAGCAAATGGGACATCTTAAATTATATCTAGACAGAGAAGAACCTCGCTATATGGCCAAGGTATCTGTAAATGTATTTTGAGTCTGAGTCTTATTTCTTGTATCATGGGGCTAAGAGAAAGAATCAGGGCCTAATTTTAGCATCTGGCAGAAACATTAAAGAGAACTAGAGACATCTGTCAGAAAATCACAGGGGAGAAATTAGCCAGGGATCATGTCCAAAGGAATCATTAGTTCTTTGAGTTCAGTTGGACACTCAGAGACTTGGGAAACTGTGAAGAGGCAAGAAATTCTAGCTCAGAAAAAGGAAAAACACAGGAGCCTCTGACACAGTAAACCATCCCCCCCCAAAAAAAAAAACAATTTAATTGTATAGATAGAGTTTTCCTGTATTAAAAAATAGGAAACTTCTTTTTATTGGCTATTTTTTTTATTTCTTTATTTACATTTCAAATGTTATCCCCCCATTCCATTCCCTTCCCCTGCTTCTATGAGGGTGTTCACCTACCCACCCACTCTTTAGTTCCTGGAAGCTCTGGGGGGTCTGGCTGGTTGATATTGTTCTTATTGTGGAGTTGCAAACCCCTTCAGCTCCTTCATTCTTTTCTCTAACTCCTCCATTGGGGATCGATTCCATGCTCAGTCCAATGGTTGGCTTCAAGCGTCTGCCTCTGTACTTGTCAGGCTCTAGCAGAGCCTCTCAGGAGACAGCTATATCAGGCTCCTGTCTCTACCTACCTACTCAATATAGTACTGGAAGTCCTCGCCAGAGCAATTAGACAACAAAAGGAGATCAAAGGGATAAAAATTGTGAAGGAAGAAATCAAAATATCACTATTTGCAGATGATATGATAGTATACTTAAGTGACCCCAAAAATTCCACCAGAGAACTTTTAAACCTGATAAACAACTTCAACAAAGTGGCTGGATATAAAATTAACTCAAACAAATCAGTAGCCTTCCTCTACACAAAGGATAAACAGGTTGAGAAAGAAATTAGGGACATGACATCCTTCACAATAGTCACAAATAATATAAAATATGTTGGTATGACTCTAACCAAGCAGATGAAGATCTTTATGACAAGAACTTCAACTCTCTGAAGAAAGAAATTGAAGAAGATCTCAGAAGATGGCAAGATCTCCCATGCTCATGAATTGGCAGGATTAATATAGTAAAAATGGCCAACTTGCCTAACGCAATCTACAAACTCAATGCAATCCCCATCAAAACTCCAACTAAATTCTTCATAGAGTTAGAAAGAGCAATTTGCAAATTCATTTTGAATAACAAAAAACCCAGGATAGCTAAAATTATTCTTAACAATAAAAGAATTTCAGTGGGAATCACCATCCCTGACTTCAAGCTGTATTACAGAACAATAATGATAAAAAGCTGTATGGTACTGGTGCAGAGACAGGCAGATAGATCAGTGGAATAGAATTGAAGATCCAGAAATGATCCCACACACCATGGTCGCTTATGTTTGACAAAGGAGCTAAAAACATCCCGTGGGAAAAAAAGACAGCATTTTGAAGAAATGGTGCTGGTTCCACTGGAGATCAGGATGTAGAATGCAAATTGATCTATTCTTATCTCCTTGTACAAAGCTCAAGTCCAAGTGGACCAAGGACCTCCACATAAAACCAGATACACTGAAACTAATAGAAGAGAATGTGGGAAAGAGCCTTGAGCACATGGGCACAGGGGGAAATTTCCTGAACAGAACACCAATAGCTTATACTCTAAGATCAAAAATAGACAAATGGGACCTCATAAAATTTCAAAGCTTCTGTAAGTTAAAGGACACTGTCAATAGGACAAAATGGCAAAAAACAGACTGGGAAAAGACTGTACCAATCCTACATCCAATAGAAGGCTAATATCCAATAGATACAAAGAGCTCAAGTTAGACTCCAGAGAACCAAATAACCCTATTAAAAATGGGGTAGAGAGCTAAACAAAGAATTCTCAACTGAAGAATAACAAATGGCTGGGAAGCAGCTAAAGAAATGTTCAACACCCTTAGTAATCGGGGAAATGCAAATCTAAACAACCCTGAAGTTCTACCTCATACCAGTCAGAATGGCTAAGATCAAAAACTCAGGTGACAGCAGATGCTGGAGAGGATATAGAGAAAGAGGAACATTCCTCCATTGTTGGTGGAATTGCAAGCTGGTAGTCAGTCTGGCAGTTCCTCAGAAAATTGGACATAGTATTACCCGAGGACCCAGTTATACCCGTCCTGGGTATATACCCAAAAGATGCTCCAACTTATAACAAGGACACATATTCCACTGTGTTCATAGCAGCCTTATTCATAATAACCAGATGCTGGAGAGAACCGAGATGTCTTTCAACAGAAGGATGGATACAGAAAATGTAGTACAATTACCATTTACACAATGGAGTTCTACTCAGCTATTAAAACAATGACTTTGGGCCAGGTGGTGGTGGTACACGCCTATAATCCCAGCACTTGGCAGGCAGAGGCAGGCAGCTTTCTGAGTTCAAGGCCAGCCTGGTCTACAGAGTGAGTTTCAGGACAGCCAGGGATACACAGAGAAACTCTGTCTCAAAAAAAAAAAAAACAAAAACAAAAAAAAACAAACTTCATGAAATTCTTAGGCAAATGAATGGAACAGCAAACTTCTAAAACACATACATAGATAATCTTTGAGAACCCAAGATTTCTCTCTCTCTCTCTCTCTCTCTCTCTCTCTCTCTCTCTC
>JADRCD010196777.1:0-18392 GCA_019843815.1 Montemys delectorum | reverse complement strand
TCTCTCTCTCTCTCTCTCTCTCTCTCTCTCTCTTCTTTCTTCCTTCCACACCTCTTCCTCCCTTCCTTTCTCCTTCCTCCAACTCTCTCCCTCCTTCTCTCTCTCCTTCCCTCCCTATCTTACCATATCAATGCAAGTTAAAGAGGAAGCCTGCATACAAGTTCTGTGGCCTGTTTATTTCTCTAATGGCTCTATATTAGAATATGGAAGCTAACATCCAGTGCTCACCTGTTTGCAAGTATTAGAAATAATTGGATCATAGTGAGTTTATCATTGTGGACATTGCATTGTTTAGTCATCAAAAGTTCTCTATTCCTCCACCATGAAAGACAGCTAGTAGGTGTCATTTACAAACCTCACCAGACAGGGCATCCGGCAAAAGCTTGATCTTAATCTCACCATCCTCTAGAACTGTGATAAATATTTTGTGTGTTAAGAAATATTTCGATTGTCGTTTTTGCTTTAGCATTGTATATAATCTAAGACAAACAATGAAATCAAAGTTGAAACTTGCATTCAGATAGAATAATAAATAATTATCTATTTTCAGAGATCATGAAAATAAAATAGAACAATATTTTAAGTAAATAAAAATTGAACCAATGAAATATAAACATTATAAAAATTAGTGAAAACTAAGAAGAGTAGAATATATTTGAGAACATAAAACAGCTCATTACAAATAAACTTTAATATAGAAATAATTTAAACATCCACCTTATAAAAGACATAATATAAATGAAAAAATGAATGTATACAAAGAAGAATAGAAGTGATTTACATATTTTAAATTAATTAAATTAATTTTATTTATATATAAAATCAATAGTAACATTTTCTAGTATTGATTGGCTCAAAACTAAATTTTCCAAAGTATGATGGTACATAACATTCAGCACTGGGCATTTTCTTGATTAGTGTTTGGTGTGAGAGGGGCCCAGTTCACTGGGGATGATGCCACTCCAGGACAACAAAGATCTAGAATGTTTGGTTACAACCGATAATTAAGTTGACCTAACTAACATTCATAAATAACTACCCAAGAGCAACATAGGACATACTTTTACATTTAACATTGACCCATATAGATTGAATTCTCTGAAACCAATCATATTTCAAGCAATGGAACTGATATACAGTATGTTTTTCTTATCACCACGGTTTAAACAAAACAAAACAAAACAAAAAACCCTAACTCAATATAACCTTTACTCCTTAGAAAATTATATAATCACATCATTAAACAGGACGAATGTACTAAATAATATTATAAACTAATAAACTGAAAATAAATTAATACCAACAAATCAACAAAAATCATTTGTGGAACTGTATCTTCTAGACTTGCATAACCTTTGCCTATCTTGAAATCAGAAGAGCTGTGCTTGCCTTTCAAAATACTCTTAAAAGATTTGGATAGCCACTCTTCCCTAAGAGCAAAGTGGGACTGGTCACAAGGTTCAGGTGGTAACTACTTACCAAGTAAGAACCTCAGCATGTTTACCAAACAGCTCCAGAAGGAGATGTTGGCTCATTTGGGAGGAGGCTTTTCATAGAGGCACAATCTCTGGCCATAAACATCAGGAAGAGGAAATTGTAGTTGAGAGTTTCTGTATACGGTGGTTTTAGCTACAGGCTACTCATCTGAAAACACCCATGATCTGAAAATAGGAAGGGTTTGCCTTTTCCCTAAGCTTCACCAGGAAATAGTCTACCATTTCCATGTATCTGAGACATTGAGATCCTTGACATAGCTGTACTCTGTATTCACTCAGGGTTTCATCCACTCCCACAGTTCACCAAGCTATACACGGGTTCAATCACGTCTCACAACTTATCCAAGATAAACAGGCATTTGCTTACATCACCCCAAGGATAGGTATGCAATATCAATAGCATGGGACACTGGACTCTTTTTTTAGTTAAAAAAAAATGATGCCAAACCATTAGATAGAATGAATGCTCAGAGAGAGAGAGAGAGAGAGAGAAAGAGAGAAAGAGAGAGAGGAAGAGAGAGAGAGTTTAGCAATGTCAGAAATAAAATAAGGCATCAACAGAGACATAAGAAACAGACTGAAGTGTAGTGTTATGAAATTCAGTTCAACTCGAACTCCTAATTTTGATAATAACTCAAAACAAGAAACAAGCCAAATAGTCATCAATGGGCAGTTACATTGATCATAGTCCATCTAGAAAATAAAATTTTGGTAAAGTGGTAACTAAACACTAAGTAGATCAAAAAAAAAAAAAAACCAACAAGATTCAAGAAATCTTGCTGTTCCTCAGAAGTGCTGAGGTAAGGGGAAAGCTGGACACTGCAAAATCATCTGTGTGGCATTCCACAAAAGGCAAAGGACGCGATAGCATCTGAAATCGAGTGGGGCCTTTCTGGAAACCACTTCATTTTACCTGCTTTTGACTTTATACGAAAAAAAAATTCCAAGAATATTCAAACTCTTTTGGTAAAGACTATGTTTCTAATTTGTATCTACATTTTTGTCTGTAGCTACAATATATCTTTTCATTCATAGCTCTGTGTATTCCTGCTGCAAGCCTGCCAAAAATATACATATCAGGTTGTCTATTTCTATTTCTGCCACACTCAACTTTTTTTTTCTTTCTTTTTTTTTTTTTTTTTTTTTTGGTTTTTTGAGACAGGGTTTCTCTGTGTAGTCCTGGCTGTCCTGGTACTCGCTCTGTAGACTAGGCTGGACTCGAACTCAGAAATCCACCTGCCTCTGCCTCCCAAGAGCTGGGATTAAAGGCCTGTGCTACCACTGCCCGGCCACACTCAACATTTTAAAATTATAATAATTTGATATTTTTAAGTCTTAATTATGACTTATAAAATCAACATAATCTTTTCTTTTTAAAATCGTCTCTTAAATAAACACTCAAACCAAGTTTCTTTCTATAAAATAAAACAACTAATTTGTTTTCATCATTTTTTGTGTCTGGATTCACTTTGAATTATCATCACCCGCCACCATCACCCTGCACTCAAATTTGGTTTCCATAGCATTTTTTTCTTGATATGTCTTCAAAGTTAGAGTTCCAAGACACTGTCATATTTCCCATTTCTAAAATCTAGTAGTTTTAAACACTTCACCTATGTTCTACTACAATCTACCATCAGACTATTTCAACAACCACAGTACCTTCACATTTGACACGCACATATAACCAAAAGATCAAGTTTTTACTTGAACAAAAGAAAATTAACCTCCCTTCAAATGCAGCATGAATGATAAAGAATTCTACCTTAAACAAACAGTACACAAATAACTTACTGTGAAAAGCAGTAATATTCTTGAGTGCAATGTTTTCAGTTGCCTCCAGAAATATCTCATACATATGAGATCATTTTATATTTTTATTTAATTTTTGAGAGTTTAATATACGAGTATTATATTTGCTCCATTCCTCTCACTCACTCTCCTTGCTTAACCCCTCATATTAGTCCCCTAAAATGCTCTCATATTTATAACTTCTTCTTCAATATATATATGTTGAATATATATTCAATATGTATTCAATATATGTGTATATATACATATATTGAATATATATAGAATATATACATATTTGTAATTTAATATCGCTCCTATTTGCCTATATTTAAGGCTGAACAATTAGTATTAAATAACCTATCAAAGGCATAATCCCTTGAGAAGACTGATTGTTCCTCTCGCCACAGCCATTAAATGGGGGTAGGGTCTTGTGAGATCTACCTCTTATAGTGGCGTATCAACTGATGTGGTTGTGAAGATCTTATTTCTGTAATCATTCTTCTGACATTTCATGGGCGAAACTCCCCTATCATATATAGAAGATACAATCTCTCAGAAGATGTCCTTGTTTTCCGGCCCTTGCTATCTCGTTACCCTCTCTGGTTAGCTATTCTCTGGGCTCTCATTTTAGAAGCTGTGTTGTAGACGTATCAATTGTGACTAGATAGTCTACACTCAGTTTTTCTTTACTCTTGACCAGTTGTGGATTTCTCTGATGATTTGCATCTGCTGCAAAAGGACCTTTCTTTGGTGAGGGATGAGAGCTTCTCTCGTCTGTGGTTAAAAGGAAAAGTATCTAGAATGCAGTTATAAATTATACGGTTTTAAGAAAATGGTAATAGTAGATTCTCCTCTCTGGAGTCTATAACATCATTATTCATAAAGAGTTGGTTAAGTTTATAGTACTAGGCATGTACTTTCTCCTGTTGAGCAGGCCTCAAGTCAAATTAGATAGCTGTTGGGAATGCCATAGGATATAAGTGCCAATATTGCATGCTTAGGGATGCCTTGTGATGCTGGTAATAGTTGTGGCTTGTAGGCATTAAACTCAGACGATCGGCTGCTTTTCTCCCTTGGCAGCTTGCACAGCACTTTCAAATACTCTGAAAGGTTGCCCTCCACAAGAAGCCTCTCAACTTAATTACAGTTTGAATCGTCCAAGCCCTCTGTCCAAACTGTGACTTCTTCAGTAAAAGGTGCTTACCTTCAACTTCTGGGAGGCAAGCTAGGGAAATAATAGCCTCTAACACTTTAAGTCTCCTCAATCCCCCTGATGAACAACTTGAGGGTCAATTTTCCAGCCATGCCACTAGACATTTTGTTAGATAATTTATGGCTCTTAGAGGACTTATAGTCATCTCAAGTGACAAAACTTCACAGTATACATGTGTGTATATGCATATATATATATATGTATTCATATACACATAGGCATATGCATATATATGTATGTATGCAAATATATTTCTGTGGATGGGGTTATCAAACATCCTTGGTGTCATTTAACCCTTCTTCCTCCCTCACCCTGGCATCAGCTTCCTTCCTACCTTTTCAGTTACCCCCCCCACCCTCCCTTTTTCCAATTTCTCTAGCAAAAGCACCTTTTTCTGAGCGCTCCCCTCTCTAGAGTTCCTTTTTTCACCACCCATGGTTTCTTCTTACCCTCCTAGTTTCAAGGACATTTCCAGCCTATAGCCGCATATTTAGAAGCCAGATCTTGGAGCCACAAAAAAATGAAAAAGAACACAGGCCATTTAACTTTCTGGATCTGGATTATCTCCCCCACAGTCCAATGCTGTAAACAGGGAATTATGACAAGATAATAAGAAGAGCTCTTGAAGAATCTCCCAGGGAAACTTTCTGAGTCTCGGGACTAGCACACACCAAGAAAGCATAGTTAGATTGAAATTTGATTGAGTATTGAGGGGTTTTTTTCCATTTTATTGTAGGAATAAAAGTCATGTCATGAATATTCCATTTCTTCCTTCACATAAGGATGATCCTAATTAATCTGCTATTCAAAAGTCACAGGATTATATAACTGCCTGTATTATTTCATGACATTGTACAAAGCTCAGAAGCAGGTTCCTGCGGCATAATTTATTTTTCTACGCCTTTTCCTCGGCAGGATGCTGCCTATCTGGATCTCTGAATGAAAGGATATTAATGAAGATGCGATGCAGATGAATACATCGAAAGTGATGAAGAATTTATTAAGAAGGCAGTCATTGCAGGGGGTGCAGTATATGAGGCATAAAACTGTTATAAGTAACGACTGAGTATAGGTTAGGCAAGTAATGGGCATCAGAGCTACAAAAAGAGTGCTTGGGAATATATGATTTAGTAATAAAGTTCCCATAAAATTTGAAATATGAGGTGAAAAGATTAACATGGTCATAGAAGTCATCTCTAATGTTCATAGCCAAGTTCTGCCTTTTAGAAAAAGTAAACTAAAATTTATGTCTGTGACAACATGCAAGTAAAAGCCATTATTTATATGTTCCATGCAAATGACTGCAGACCTTTGATTGCAGTTACCAGAGTAATGTACAGTAGCATTTGAATTCATTACATTAATAGTGAATCAGGGTTGTATTTTTACCTGTCAAGGGACTAGCATCTCTAGGTTATGTCACCAATCAATAGACAATGCAGACTCTGCACTTCTGTCTCCAAATCTTTGCACTAAAGTTTATATTTTGCTTTTATCCTTTAATTGAATATGGATCTCTTGCTGTTTATTCTGTATTAACATTTTAGAGGTGTTTCTTAACATCTCCCATGTGTTCCCTCCCCTTTTTCCCTTCCACAAAAATGGGTAAAGCTTCACTGTAGAGGATGAGCTTTGGTAGAGGTAGGGCCTTCTGAAATCTTGACCTTATCATCTGAGCAACCTTGGCCAGATCATTAAAGGACATTTGCTCATGTATTTTAACTCTAAAAGAAAACATAAAAGACCAATTTCATGAGATCGTTACACGCAATCATATGTTAGAGATCTACTCTCTGGTAGGTAGCTAATTGGTTACTACTCTAAATATTACCATTATATTCTGGGTATTATCCAAATGAATGGAGGCTAAGCATTGTCTGTTCCTCCCCAATTCTTATCTCAACTTTACTTTGGAAAATAAAGGTCTGCAAGTTATCTTGTATCTAATGAGGTATGTAATTAAATTGACAGCCATTAGGATTTGACTCAAATGGCTTATAATAATTCCTCCCTTTTATGACTTCTCAGAAGTAGACATAAAATGAAGCTATAGTCTGAAAAGAAATTGAATTATATAAAAAATAAGATAAATATTTTCAGAACAATTTTATTCTGAACTTGAAGTATTTCTCACTTAAAGTCAATCATATGGAAGATGGGACCAATAATGTCATTCTAAATAAGGTATTCACAGAGAATTTAGTGAAAAAATACTCCCAAACAATGACCTGAAAAAAACCACACACACAAAACAAAACAAAAAAAAATAGATGCCATGTAAGACTTGGGGTGAAAGCAATTTGGGTAAAGTAATAACCTGATACTAATACACTGAATGGATATAGTGGGCTTTTCTCACTATGTCCAGACAATCAATAAGTTGTGTGTGTGTGCATGTGTGTGTGTGTGTGTGTGTGTGTGTGTGTATGTACATTAAAAAATTTAGAATGCTGAACAAATTGATAAAAATTTCCTTTTACCATGCACTAACAATTTTATCAAAATCAGGGATAAATGGTCCTCCAAAAATCCATCTGCTTTGGTCAAAATTTTGAATAATCACTGGAAATCCTCTTGAATCAGGTGAGTGGCTCCCTTAGCCCTCTGTCCTTGATACTTTGTAGAGTGTGCAAGAGAGATGAGAAAGGGGACAAATACTGTAATCACATGGAGCAAAGGGCAGCAAGGGACGAAGCTCACACTCCTGCTTCACACTGATTACACTGGATGTGAACAGTGAGCTACACAATTGCTTGTCCTAGGGAAATTCTAAATGTTACTTATGTTTCAATAAGATGTTTACCATGTGGAAAATAGCGCTTCTCAGAGAGAAAACTGCTGAAGGAGGGGAAACATCAAAAACATGATTTTTCTAGTTCTAAATGAAAGATTGCTAATATCCTGTACATATTAATTGATGCTAGAAATTAATACAGCGGCGAGGATTCCTTCACCTGCTTTTTACCAAATAAACACTCCGGATTCTTTTAATATTTCAAATCTTTAGGTCTTAACCTGGAAAACTCTCAACTAGCTCACCTAAGTTAGTCTGAACACCTAGCCCCATCCAGCTACATGGCTAACTGTACCTTCCAAGCCCATAGTCGTGTCTGTCTCCTCTAATGTATCCTGGTAAAAGGTCTTCTTTCTTCTTCCCAGAGTTCATTTCTTCCTCTCAGAAAGTCCCACCTTCTACTTCCTGTCCAGCTAATTGGCCATTAGATTTATTATTGACAGGTACTACATCCATATCTACACAAGATATTTTCTCTACTACTACATCTACCTACTTGTTTTTCATTCTATTAACAGACTAGATCCCCCAGATTGTTTGAAATAGACAAAAGCATAATATTTGACAAGAGACAGACAGTAATGTATGAGGCACACTAATAGCATGAGATAGAAGAGAACTGCATACTTTGGAGAACATCATGAAGAGTGCATTTATGAACAGAGTTAGCAATAGGAGGAGCCAAAGGCAGGCCCTGTAGTGGAACCAGAGAGTGGTGTATCTCCTAGTTTTCAGGAACAGATAAATGACTTGAACAATTTCTTAAGCTAGGTAGAAAGTGAAACCTGAACCAGGTCAGTCTGACTGGGAAGTGCAGTTTTTGTCTGTGTGGTTTGTTTGCTTGTTTGTCTGCTTTTGTTTAATTTGGTTTTGTTTGTAGTACATCCAACTATAGATTTCCCTCCCTCTCCCCTTCTCAGTCCTTTCCCCTTACCCCTCTCCGCTCCCTCTGATCCACTTTTCTGTTTCCATTCAGAAAGGAACATGCCTCCCAGTGATATCAAACAAACACAACAAGACAAGGTACAAGACAAGGCCTCGTACCAAGGCCAGATGAGGCAAATAAGTAGGAGGAAAAGGGTCTAAAAAACACAGACAAAAGAGTCAGAGACAGCCTCATTCCCACTGTCAACAAACACACCAAAGAATCGATCATAATATATATGCAGAGGACCTAGCACAGACCCATGTAGTCTCTCTGATTACCAGTTCATTCTCTGGGAGCCACTATGAACCCCGATTAGTTAATTCTGTGGGCCCTGTACTCCTGATATTCTTTAATTTTTAAATAGATTTCTCTAATTTTTTTTTCTTTAAGAATGAATGAGTCTATTTAAAGCAATGCCTATAATAAATATAATTATACAGAAAATCCAGGTAATGCATATTATCTGCTATCTAAAGCAGTGGTTTCAACCTTCCTAATTGTGTGACTCTTTAACAGGATTCCACATGTTGTGGTATCCCCCAACCATAAAATTATTTTAATTGCTACTTCATAATTGTGATTTTGTCACTGTTATGAATTGTAATGGAAATATATGTGTTTACTTTTTTCTTCTCTCATATAGTACAACCCAAGCTCAGTTTCCTCTCCCTCCATTTCTCCAAGCCTCTCTCCCCCGAGCCTGCCCTCCTCCCCAAGTCGGCTCCTCCTCCATTTCTCTTTATAAAAGGCCTTCCATGGACATTCATCAAATCTGGTATACTGTAAGGGTTCATGATTTGCCAAAGAATGATACCCCAGACACAAATAGTATATAAACACAAAGATTGTTTTATTCTGCAGAAGTCCAGCATGCTGGACTCTGCCGTTCCCAAGATGGAGAGACGAACAAGTGATCTAGCAGGCCAGATTTAAACCACTTTAGGGGATTCAGGGGTAGGTAGTTTTTATCTTCTCCAACTCCAGGGGCATTCTATTACCTGGGCATGAAGTCTGGAAACTGTTACTGGAGAAATCTAAAAACTTGTTGATCCATTGTCCTTGGTTCAGGCCAGGCGGCTGGGCAGCTTCTAATGACAGGATAGTTTCTGATTAGCTGCCAGCAGCCTGGGTCTTTTTCTAGCAACTGACTTGTCTTGGCTTACCTGAACTTACTCAGTTTTTAGCCCTAATCTCCTAGACTGGCAATTTGAAGCTTGTCATGGAGTCAACCTGTCTCAGTATCAAGGTACAATAATACTAGGGACCGCTCCTGTATTAAGTTGGAGGGAGCAACTCAGTAGGAATAAAAGGGCCACAAAACCAGGTGAGATAGTTGTAGAGAACCCCCTGATCCCAACGATAGGAGTCCCACAAGAACATCAAGATACACACCAGTTGCCGGATAAGGATCTCTGATGATGGTTATTCTAGGCTCCAGTCTACTACTGTATCTGAGTATCATTAGGAACCATTTTACTGTGTTTGTTTGTTTTCTTTCTTTTTTTTTTTTTTTTAGCTCATGTTTGGTTCTGAGTTGTCCGAACTATAGTTCCAAACCCTCCAGGTAGTGTGAGGCCTGGGCTCCCTTTCTGGGCCTAGGTCTCAAGTTGGACTAGTCATTGTTTGGCCACTCCCACAAGTTCTGCATCACTTTTATCCCAGCTCATCTTATAGTCAGGACAATTTTAAGTTGAAAGTTTTGTGGCTGGTATGAGGTGGAATCTCAGGGTTGTTTTGATTTGCATTTCCCTGATGACTAAGAATGTTGAACATTTCTTTCTATTTTTTTTTTTTTGAAAAATGTTTGTTCTATTAATTCACTGCATTCACAAGATTTTAACATTTTAAATGATTATCATTTCTAAGTAAACCAGAATAAACACTTTATCATAGATGTAGCTAATGATTATTAATACTTAAAGGACCTAAAGTTCTCCCAAATTTTAGTACAGGTAGTTTTATTGTATGTTTCATCTAGCAGATATCTTTTAAAAAGTATGTGGAAATAATTGTTTCCAACTAAGTAAATATATTATACCATGTTATCAATCCACCAAATCAAAAGCACTCTCCAAGCTGAATAATAAGTTACAAATAAATAATTATTCTGGGTTACACAGATTATGCAGTGTTTTCAAAGCTCTTAAGAATTACCCACTAACACAAATCTCTGACACTTAACAGTTGGAAGGTAAGTTTCACAGTAATATAATTTTAACTTCCATTTACATTCATTTTAAATATATTACTATGATGTTTATGACACAATGGTGCTTTCCAGTGTTCACAATTTATAGTTTCAATTTGTACATATGTAACTCACTAATATAAGGGACAGTTCTTACTATTGTAAACTATCCCTAAGAAGAAAAATAAGCCACCACCCTATACAAAGCTATAAAAATGGTCTGACTTAAAAACAGATTAATGCAACATGGCTTTTCATATTTGAGGTGTTTAGATACTAGCATGTAACTTTTTCTATTTAATGTATGACAGCTTCACTGAGAAATTATGCATTTGTTTTCTTCAACTACTTTTCACTTTATCTCAAAAAATCCTTGACTTGATATTTTTAGTCTGTGAATGCTAAACTGCACTTTTGGGGGGAAGCAAAAGAAAGATGATAACCATTGTAAACAATAAAGTTCCCCAAATTAATGTTTGAATTTTTCTTTTAGACCATTTAAAAAGTCAGTTACATGGTTTCATCTTTCTTTCCTTTTTCTTCCTTTTTTTAGACAGAGACTAGTGAGAGATAGAGTCCTGGATGGACGGGGAATGATACCCACCTGCCACGCCTCTAGAGACCATGATTGAAGATTTATACCCCCACACCAGGAAGCACCATTTCATTTTTTAACACCAATACAAATAAATTACTGGCAGGTTAGTACCATCCTGGGACCTAAAATTCTAATTGAATCTAATCTTTCAATATTCCATTATGCAGCTTAGAATAGTTATATGATTTGATTAAACTGGTCAAAGTAGTAAGAAACATACCATCCAGGAAGTAGTCATTTTGCTTTTTGGGGCAGACAATCAAAGAACAGAGATTAACAAACAAGTACGAAAAGATTTTAAAGAAGGAAAAGAAAAGTCACGGGACAGTTTGAACCTCTGAAATCTCTTTGACCTATTCAATATTCAGGTCTAAAACAGAATTTTCCATTTTTTTCTTGAATAATCTCCATTCTTTCCTTGAATATCAAACTGACTGGTGGTCACAGCTTCACACACAATCAGAGCTTTGTAGCTTGCTCATACAATATCGTATTAGTAATGTCAAAAAATACCCTAAATTTCAAACTACAAAGAAAATCTACTCAAGTATTGCATTCAGCTTTGAAATCATTTTCTAACATGACAACAGGTTTGGCTTAAGTCACTTCTGCACACTCGGACCCAGGACAGACCCCCTAGCCATTCATCTGCTTTGCAACACAAGGCCATTTAGTCAGAAATAGCATTCCTCAAGCCAAACTTTAAATAGATTTTTAAAAAAGTAATTTCTAATTTTTACAGAAATGTTTCTTCAAAAAATATTTTCTCTCACTTCCTCATCTCCTCTATTGAAGGATGTATAATGTTTGTTTTTTTGTTTTCTTTCCCAAGCTAAATCTGAACCCTCAAAATTGATTCCAGGCAGAAAATCCCTGAAAATTAAAATCAAAATCAAAAATAGAAAAACTGTGTGTGTGTGTGTATGTGTGTGTGTGTGTGTGTGTGTGTGTGTGTGTGTGTGTGTGTGTATTTATACTGATTGGAATCCTCCAGCATTTGAAAATCATTTAGAGATGAATTTTGGGCTCTTCCTATTCACAATTCCACAATCCGTAATACTTTGGGCATACTTCTCATTCTTTCCTGGCTACTTCCTCCCCTCCAAAACAGTTCAACAGAGGCTCAGGTTTAGTGGGAAGAGAAGCTTCTGAGTAGTTTTTGTACAGTTTTGTTTTTACTTTGGTGATCTGGGTGGCACATGTTGCTCTTTCCCATTACGTCGAGTCACTCCCTGAGGTGTAGCCCTATGGCTGAACTGGCGTTTCTGTTCCCTGATTTTTCCAGCTGCTCCCCTGGGAATGGTGTTGCCTCGGAAGCCAGAATGATCCTTACTAGCCCTTGTTTCTGGTTTCTCATGTGGCTTCTCAACAGGCTCCTCAGGAGCTCCGTTCTCTTCATTTCTGGTAGGAGATACTACATTGGAGCGAAGTTCCCTCCGTGGCTCTACAAGAACTGGAGATGGCTCTTTAGGAGATTTCTGGCGCACTTCACCATAGCTTAACTTTCGAGGTTCCTGTAGGGCTATGGCTGTGGGTGTATTTACATTACTATTACAAGGTGAAGCAGTGTTTGCCCTTGATGGCTTTGTAGTAGTTGGAGAAGACATTGGTACAGTCACTGGACTGAGAATGTCCTCTGGAACAATGGAATCCTCCATTTGCTCCTTCTCTTGCTGAGTTGTACTTAATGCAGGAGGTTCGGCTGTACACAGAGGACTAGGACTTAGGCTGAGCTGCGGCCCAGAAGTGCAGTCTGTTTGTCAGTCCTCTGCAGGCACTGAGCAATTAACTCTCAAATCTTCACTGACCCTTTCTTTGTAGACACCTTTAACGACATCAGACATTCTATTCCTCAAAGCAAGTTCATCTGGCATTCTTGATGAACTTCCAGGTAAAGGAGGAAAATTTGTAGCAAGTAAGTGAAACTTTGGTGTTGGAGCATTTGCTTCAGTTGCTGCAGGCTGGGGTCTTGGGATCCTGTCATCATCTCTTCGTCTTTGGCCTCTGAAGAGAGTTCTCCTGCCTCTTCCGAAGTCTCCATTCTGTTCCACCTGTAAAATGGGAGCCTCCTTTGGAAGGTAAGTTTGTTCTTGATGCTCTGTTACTGTTGGGTTATGCCGTTCAGAAAGAAAGATCTTTGAACTAGATCTACACAATGGTCCATCCCCCAATGACACACAGCCCTCAGTTGAGTGTTCTGAACCACTGGATGACCTAAAATGAGGCTTCACACGATTTGTTTTGAATGGTCGGCCCATATTCAAAGCAGCAGCATTTGTTTTATAAGATCCTGGTGAACTAAAGCCATTCACAAAACTACCATTAGGAAAAGGAGCCAGTGGTGTTTCAAAGTAAGGTGCAGGACTTGGAGACCAAGGTTGAGATACAATACTATACACTGAGAACTGCTGATGGGGATTGTAAACTGGTTGCATGAAGATTAGTGAGGGATATTGGGTTGGAGTCGGCATAGGTTGAGTATACATACTAGAATCCATTAATCAATAACCACTCTTAGCAAAAAATGTAATGATAGCTTTTATCCTTGCCATGAGTGGCTTGCCCTGAAATGTTTTAACTTCTTTTAAGTATTTAAAAGCCGCTGTGCATCTGTGTCTGACTGGAAAGTGATGTACCAGTTGTTGTTGTGTGCAAACTCACAGCTTATCACTTTCGGGCAGTTTTCATTTTTAAGCAGAGCTTTCACTTCCTCTACAGGTGCTGTCTCAGGAATTTCTCTGAGAATCACAATACAACACTCATGGCTTGGTTTCGCCTTTTCTCCCTTCTCATCAACTTGTACCAAAGAGGAAGATCTCAATGCTTCAAGAATTAAATCTGTATTTGTAGTCAATTTTTTTTTTTATTTCTTCCATGTTGGCAACTGTCCATATTGGGACAAACTGACCACTATCCATTTGAGATATCAAGTGAAGGTCCTTTGATAAATTTTCTCATGAGAAACAGAATTCCAATTTTTTTTCAGGCATTCTTTTAAGTCTTCTGTAGAAATTGTTGAACTGCTCTCTCCGGAAACATCATATAGTTGTTAACTCAGGTCTTCAGGTCCTAAGATCATTCTGCCTGCTGACTCTTCAATGTCCGCAGTATTTCCTGTGGTTTCACAAGATGGAGAATACATTACTTCATATTCCTTACACATGTCTTCTAAAAGTTTTGTGTTGCCCTCAGGGTTAGATCCAGATGTGGCTGCAGTTTCATGCCAAAAGGTTTCAGTTACAGGAGTGTCATCCGGATTTCCAGAAGGAATTTCTTGCCATACTTTGGTATTAGGATTTAAACCAGTGCCTTTAGATGTCACCTGCTCAAGGAAGAGCAACATGTCTGCTTCCATTCGGCCCGATCGTTCATGCTGCCGCAACTCCAACTGACTCACAGGCCTGGGTCCCAACCGGTAGGATTAGCTGAACATTTATTAGGTGCTTTTCAGCCATTCAAGTTTTGTCTCTCAGCCTTTTGGCTAAGATCAAGTGTAGATTTCCTTGTATTCTTGATCCCTGTAACTCCTACAATTCTTCCTATTTTCAATGTGCTTCCTTAAGCTCCAAGGGGAGGGATCCAATGGTAAATTTCAATTTAGTCTCTCTCTCTCTCTCTCTCTCTCTCTCTCTCTCTCTCTCTCTCTCTCTCTGTGTGTGTGTGTGTGTCTGTGTGTCTGTGTGTATATGTGTGTGTTTGTGTCTACCCTTTGCCTGTGGGTGTGTGCTTCTGCTCTAATAAACTACTGACAAAGGCTTATCTGATGACAATTGGGCTAGGCACCAATCTATTGGTATAGCAGAAAAACAATATTCCTATTGTCATTTTATTATTTTTCCCTTCTATCCTATGTTTCTGTGCTATCCATTCTCTGGTTCCTGGTTATATAGGCAGTGTTGGCCATGGGCTCCCTTTTATGGTGTGTTATGGTATGGGCCTCAAATTAGATCAGTCATTGGTTGGGTAGTCCCACAAAGACTGAATCTCCATTGCCCCAGTACACCTTGCAGGCAGGATAGACTATAGGTCAAAGGTTTTGTGGCTGGGTAGGTATCCTATTCCTGCTACTTGAAACCTTCCCTGGCTATAGAAGATGGCTGGTTCAGGCTCCTATATTGTGTGTTTTGAAGAGGTTATCTTGGAGAGGAGCCTTTCTTGTTAGAAAGAGACATACAAGACAAGTTCAGAATGATGAATGTTAGTATTTTAGGAAGCTGGGAGACTAAAGTTGTCAAAACAGGACTTAATATGTCATTCTTGACTTACAGAGATAGCTTTGGATAATGGGAATGTGAATTGGTGAAATCAAGGAGAAGTGAACAAGTGCTTAATGTATTTTGAAAGAAGATCCAGAAGAAAATTTGTGAAAATTGATGTAGTGCTTGAAAAAGTCAAACTGAACAAAAATGGTATTCAACTCTGGTGAATTAAACTATTTCTAAGTGCTTGTATTAATAAAATTGACATATATATATACATACATATATATAGCCAAATATATATAATTTTAATACATATTGTATATTTTATTAGGTACTGATGTAGAATATTCTATGATAGAGTAAGTGAATCAAACAAGATTCAAGGTATTTAAGATTTATGTAAAAAAAAGAAAAAAGAGAAAATAAGTACTTGCTTTCTCTTGTATAAAGACTAAAAAGAAAAATTAAGCCTATGGTGCAAAACCACTTAGTGAACAAAGTGACATTGTAGAAGGAGAGTATAGAAACTCACTGGACTGTGGCGTGTGATGGATAGTAATCTACTCACTGCAGTTTAATATTTTCTGCTGTTTGTATCTTGTGAAAAGATTTTAAACTTATTTGAACTTTGGTGCAGAAGTTCTATTTTCATAAACTACCACCAGCATGAATGCTTAACCATGAGCTGCAAGGGCGTGATACTAAAAGACATGCCAAATTGGACAGGTGACAAGGCCTGAAGCCTGCACAAAGAATTACAGGCAACTAAGGAATACTTAGAGTAGGAGACGTAGCGTTTCCTAAGGTAGAGCATAGCAATTCATATCCAACACCAAATGTTCTGCACTGAAAACATATCTGAGCAACAGATGTGAACAGAGCAGATTATACTTAGGAATATGTATGGGTATATATATAAATCTATATGCTTAACAACAATTAAAGGTCAAAGACCTCATGAAGTTAAAAGAGAACACAGAAGAATATAGGAGAGGTTTTAGAGTGAGGAAAGGCAAGGGCAAATTTTTAATTATATTACAATCACAAATAAAAATGAGTGATGAAGACTCTCTCTCTCTCTCTCTCTCTCTCTCTCTCTCTCTCTCTCTCTCTCTCTCTCTCTCTCTCTGTTCTTATTTCCCTGGTAAAAATGCTCTAACAAAAGCAACTTTCAAATGAAAAGAGTTTATTTTGCTCATAACCACAAGTTACAGTCCGCCAGTGCTGAGAGGAACCTGAAACAACAAATCACCTTACACGCACAGTCAAGAGAAGAAAGAAATGATTTCATGCATTCTTCGCGGAGACTTCCACCACAGGTAACTCTAGATCAATCAAGTTGACAATTAAAACTAGCTATCAAACCCTGACCCAGTGATCCTCAGAGGCTTTGTGTAAAAACTAATATTTATATTCACCATCATAACAAGAGGGAGAAGGGCTGATAAAACTTAATCCAAGGTTGAAATTGAGCAAAGGCTCATTACTGACTTACAAATGTGAGGTCCACATTTCCTTACCTATGGCTTCATTTTCTGAGTTTTCATTTATGTTAACAGCAGTATGACAATATTAAATGGAATGCTCCAAAAATAAATAATTCACAAGCTTTAAATTGCAAGTTGCTGTGAGAAGCGTGATGAAATCATGTGCTGTCCTAGTTGCTCCCACACAGGATGCAAAATTTCAATTCACTGTGCTATCTGTACTGTGTGCTACCTGCTTGTACCATAAATCACACAGTAGCGATCTCACTTATCAGATTAGCGATCATGACAATGCCCAACTTGAATTTCAGTTACACTTACATGATTTAATATGTTCCCAACGTGCAAGAGTAATGAGCCATTTAGATATGCTAAAAAATGAATATACAGTTCTTCCTTTAGTTTAAAAGGTGAGAATAGGAGCTATGGACAGAACTTCACAAAGAAAACTCCTACTATGTGAGTATGAGAGGCAGAATTGTGATCCCTCCCAGCCATACATGTTGAAGCCAAGCAGTTGATTGTTATCCCAGCATCCAGGAAGCCTTAGCAAGGATTCAGCAGAACCCACACTAGCTGAAGAGCAACTTATGTTTTTCTGAGAAACTCAGTGCCAATAAAATGCAAAGAAATCAAGAAAAAGTGCGTTCTATCAACCTCACCCTTCAGACACATAAACTTATGTATATGATGGGTGGAAAAGTATTGAGTTTGTAGGTTGAGCTTATGAACAAAGTTTGTATTTTGATTAATTTTGGTCCAGAGTGCCATGAATCTATTTGAAGCCTCCTACCAAGGATGAATAGAAACAACACTAAGTTATGGACTGCAAACAATAGATGATTATAAAGATTTTTGTAATGGTTTAAACCAAAAGACATAAAAATTCCTAAGTGTTTATGGCATAAATATGAAGTATCCCTTACCTCCAAAGACTCATGTATAAAAACCTTGATCCCTAGATAGTGGCACTATTGTGAGAAGGATCTACAAACTTTAGAAATTAATGGTCAGTTGGAAAGTGTAGGTATTATGTTCCTGTGGGGCTGTATCTTACTCTGAGATTTGCTTTGTTGCTGTTTTCCCAGCAATGACTACTAAGTACTATATTATCAGACTGCCATAATATACCTTTTCATGGGCCCAGCAAAAATGGAGCCAGTGAGTATGGGAAAAAAAACCCTGAAACTGTGAGCTAAAAGTAGAATTTCTCCCCTGTTGAAATCATTTTTTTTCACTCAGATAATTGAGGTATTGATGAATACATGATCTCATTTGCCACAAAGGTCAAGTCAAAGAGGGAGGGTTATATGCAAAGTATGTCTTTAGTTCTGGTCTCTACTGGAATCAAAAGCAGAATCTACATTAGTAAAGCTTGTGAGAAGGTTCCAGGACTCAGAACAGGAAAAGACAGAATGATGTTGTTGAGCATAAGTGTTTTGGAGACTTTCAAAGCCTCTTTTGAAATATCATGCCCCAGAGTTTTCTTTGTGGAGTGCAGAAGGGGGAATTGTTATTGCTGCTGGTGGTGGTAGTAATGGTTCTTCTTTTCTTCTTCTTCTTCTTCTTCTTCTTCTTCTTCTTCTTCTTCTTCTTCTTCTTCTTCTTCTTCTTCTTCTTCTTCTTCTTCTTCTCTCCTTCTCCATCTCCTTCTCCATCTCCTCCTCCTCCTCCTCCTCCTCCTCCTCCTCC
>JADRCD010196776.1:18839-37773 GCA_019843815.1 Montemys delectorum | reverse complement strand
GAGAGAGAGAGAGAGAGAGAGAGAGAGAGAGAGAGAGAGAGAGAGGATGAAGTATGCCATGACTGGCTCTGGAATGTCTCAGAAAAGACAGATGGATGAGTAAGACGGGTGGTATATAATCAAGGTTCACCTGCACAGTCCGATTGTTCTGTGCAGGTGAAGAATTTGGTAACCGATTATTTAAAGGGATACAGAAGAGCATGAGAAAATAGTCCACAAATTTACTCTTTCTGTTATGGGAAAACCACTTTTGTAAAGAGGAAGTAAGCACTACATCCCCTGTTCCAGGCAAGTGACAGGCTCTCAGCTCTACCTTTAAAGGGGTGAAATGAAAAGAAATCTCTGCTTAGAAGAGCAGAATCTTCCAACTGTACTGAAGTAGCAAGAAGACTGGCAGAAAATACTAGCACTGAACTGTCTTCTTGAAGGAAGTCTCCCAGCATTTCTTTCCCTTTACCTAACCTGATAAACAAACATAACAGCAGAAAACACACAATATTGCAAATATGTGGGTTATAATCTATAGCCAAAAACTGTCTCCAAGAAACAATGAAACCTAGAGCTTCGGAAATGTAGGAGTCAACAGAAGCTATTTAGTTCATCGTCACCACTCCAGAACTATCCCAGAAGCATTTTAAGAGCACCTACTCTCATTTCAGTTCACTAGATAGTCACCACTCCTCTGCAACAAGGCCCTGGGCTACATCACAGAGGCCATCACTCAAACCCTTTCTAAAATTCACAATCCATCTGCATTAAAGTTGCACTGGCTTGAAGGGGCCCTGGGCCACCTCTAGAATTAAGAAAATAAAGAAAAGTTCAGTTCAGGCATGATACAGGCAGAAAGATTATCATTGCTACAGTAAGAAACGACAACTTTGAAGAAAGTGTCCTATTAAGTCTAAGGAAGTTGTCAAGATAACACAACAAAATATGAACATTCTTGAAAGAAGGAACAATTTTTCCTGCAAACTAGTGGGAAAAATAATGCTCCTCATTCACAATTTAAATGTATTTGTATAAACTCGGAGTCATTGTTACCTTTTTTTCCTAAATGGTCACAGCAAAATGCTTAGTGACTTCACTCAACATCTACCCAAAAATAAATTAAGGTAAAATGGAGACATATTACTTTTTATAACTGCATCATACCTAAGAATATGTCTGCAATCCAACATGTTCCTAGTGTTTCATGATTTCATGAATTATCAGAAAACATTAAAAATAATCTTTTAAAAAGTCAATTATTTTTCAAAATTACTTTAACAATTATTGAGAGGCAGATCCAACTACCAATCTACTAGATTCCCTTCCATTTAACTGTGCACAGTGGCTCCAACGCAAGGGACACACAGTGAAGTTGCAAGAGACAATGTATTTCCATGTTGTCTCCACAGCTACCACATGGACATGTGACCTGAGATTTGTCAATTATCCTAAATGCCTGTTTCTTTATTCATAATTAATACTTTGCTCTAAGAATACAATCAGATGTGAATTAAAAATAGGGGGATGCTCTGAAATTACATAAAAGCACACTGGTCTTTGAGAGAAATCACCAAGTTGCCAGTTTACATGTAATTTTTATGCCCTATTCATTTCCCTGACTTCTTATAACTGATACATG
This sequence comes from Montemys delectorum, assembly GCA_019843815.1. NCBI lineage: Eukaryota > Metazoa > Chordata > Mammalia > Rodentia > Muridae > Montemys > Montemys delectorum. The sequence continues at coordinate 36,146 of JADRCD010196776.1, read as the reverse complement.
TTCCTGTTATGAGTTAAAGGGGAACATATCAGAAAAGAAGAGAATTATCTCTCAGTCTGAACATTTGTACCAGGTTCTATTTAAATCTTCTTAATTCGTTGCCTTTAATGCATCAATTTAGGTTTTCTATACTTTGAAAATCATTTAGGAAACAATGACCATTACGGCCACCTTGGAGTGGTGATTTTAGCTGCTGTTCCTATGACAAACTGAGAAGAACTCATTTTCTAGAGTTTACAGAGACCTTCAAATACTCCCACAGGTCAAAGCTCCTATCAGAGTTTAAAAGAGGAAAATAGTATCAATACTAGTTCTTAATCTACAAAGTATTTAAAAATCCTCAAAACTATCTTTAACTCAAAAGTGAATAAAAACAACTGAAAAAACTCACCATTTGGTTGAGTTATTGTGAACTACTAAAGAATAAACTACAGGGCTGGAGAGAGAGCTCAGCGGTTAAGAGCACCGACTGTTCTTTGAGAGGTTCTGAGTTCAATTCCCAGCAACCACATGGTGGCTCAAAACCATCTGCTATGGGATCTGATGCCCTCTTCTGGTGTGTCTGAATATAGCAATGGTATACGCATATTCATTAAATAAATAAATATCATTGTTTTTAAAAATAAATAAACAAACAAACAAAACAAACTACAAGAATGCCAATCTGCCCAGCCTGCATTTTCCTGCACTTGGCAGACACTAATCCCCACAGAATTTAAAGAATGTTAGAATCTGAACTGCTGTACATCAAAAGCAGAAGCAGAGCTCTGGACTATGGGGACCCAGCTGTGTGCCATGCACTGGAGTATTTACACAGAAGCTTGTGTGAATGTTATCAATACTATGTGTTGTTCTTATTTTTAAAGAATAAATGAAAAAATAAAAAAACTTCAAGGTGTAAGCTGTGGTAAGAAAAGAAGAAAAATCCCAGATGCTCTCTGGACTTAGTTAAGTCCCCAGAAGCTCTGAACCAAAGAACTTAGATGCTGGAAACATATCATCAAAGACAGTATTCTAAAAAGTTATAAATGGGACTGTAAAACAATTACTTTTGTGTGTGCATGCATTTGTGTGTCTATACGAACATGTGCAGATGATGGCCACCAAGGACATCAGATACCTGGAATGGAGTTACAAGCTACTGGGACCTCACATGAATGGTTAGGAACAGAACTTGTCCTCTGCAAGAGCAGCAAGTTCTCATACCTGTGAGCCATCTCTCGGGGGTGGGGGTAAGGGGATTAAATAATACTGTAAACTCTGAGAGAGAGACAATCTCCCTATAATACCTCCAGAAACTAATTTTCTTACTTTCAAAAGTATCACTCAAATAGACTCTTAAAAGTAATAATTTCAAATTATAAGTTAGAAATCATTAAAGAAAAAAAGAAAAATAAATCCTAATCTGAATGCCATAGCACAAATGTACATAATCACTAGGCTGAAAGTAATGTTTTAAAAATAGCAGGAAAAAATTAGTAAATTTATCTTTACTATTTTACTATGACCTTTCTATTAATAACCATATATTTACCTTATACTCAATAAAATTTTAAACTAATTCAGCATAGAGGAGCTGGATCAGATGGCTCAGTAGTTGAGAGCACTTACTGTTCCTTGCAGAGGACCCAGGTTCAGTTCCCATTACCTATGTCAAGTGACCCACAATCACCTGTTAACTCCAGTTCCAGAAGCCCAAGGCTTTCAGAGGCACAAGGCACACCGATGATGCACACATACATATGTAGGCACTCAAATATAAAAAAAAACCATTTTCTCTAAAACACTTCACACAGAAATCCTCAAACATAATCCCCAAACTAGGGAAAGGGACAGGTGGCATTTGATAATGGCAAAAACAACAACCACCAAAAAAGGGGAAAAAAAAAAGCTAGAGACAGAGTAAGGGATGTGTATGCACTGCACCTACTCTTCCTCCCTATCATCCCTTGGGGTAGTAACTGCCCGACTCCAATGGCAAAAGCAGGTGATATGTCGAGATAATTTTGTGACTGTTCTCTGCTTCACTCAAAGGATGAAGGAAAGGAGGAAAAAAGAGGAAAAGAAGAAAAAAAATCAAAAGAAGGTTCGATACAAAATAGTACCACAAATATAGTCTATTAAATAGGAACTCTGAAAAATTAGCTTCCCAATTTACCAAACACTGAAGAATGAAGCCATCATTGTGAATAAGTATTTCTGCAAATATGCAGACCAGTATTTCAGACAAAATAAATTTCATATACACATATATGAAGTTTGTAGGAAAACACTTTCAGGAATTCACAGGAATTGTTAGAAATATTCAGTGATACTGGATAGGGTAGCTTATACTTGAAATCTTAGTACTTGGGAAGCTGAGGCAGAGGATAACTGGGTCTCTGGGAGCAGTCTAGGTTCCATGACAAGTCCCACTCCACCTTGGAATACCAGGTAAGACCCTGTCTTCAAAAAGGAAGGGTGTTTGTGGGGCAGATTCTTCCCTCAACACCAAGACAAACATATGCTCGTTACAGTTATATATGTTTATGTATGTGTGCATATGATACAAGCATATATACGCTGTTTCCCCTTTTCCTAATAGTAAAGAGGAGTTTTTAGAAAGACTTAAGGTTTTCTCTATTCACATGTTTATATTTCCCATTAAATACTGTGACCATACACAGTAAGAGAAACTAGTTTCCCCAAATGTTTTATCCACTTTTCTTTTAAAAAGTAACAAATACCAACCATTGGTTTTACAATTTCTTTTTCAAACTCACATGCTTAAGTCTTTTCAAATTTGTCAAACTTTAAGCTACTCTTTGCAATATTAAGCATATGCACAAATAGAATACTATATTTTCATTTAAGTTGGCTTTGTGTAATTTAACACTAGATTTCTTCACTACCCAAATCCACTTATAAACTTTAAAGAAAATAAGGTGTTTTGTTTTTTTTTTAATTGTATGTATGGTGGTTGTACACATGAGTACAGGTACCCAAGGAAGCCAAGGGCACTGGATATCCTGAAACTAGAGTTAGCAGCTTCCTGGTGCGGGTGTTGGAATCCCAACTCAGGTCCTCTACAAGAGTAGTCTGTGCTCTAACCACTGAGCAATCCCTTTCCAGCCCCAAGCAAGTTATTTCTACACCTCCATTGTATATAATTTATGGTTATAAATAAGACCTCTGTGCATATTATTTGATGGTGCCTCATCCATAAGCACTACTTTATTCAAGCCCATAAGCAACACAAAGTAATGAATCTGTCTTGTAAGACTCAGCCAATAGGAATCATTCTTTGTTCTAGCAACAGATAGCAGTCACTGCTTCACATTCTGAATCCAGCTGCCTCTGTAAGTTCCTCTCAATACCATAATGTGGCCTTGCAGCTTCCATGTCATGTAAAGAGAAAGGATGCTAGGAAAATGCCACAAAGACAGAGCAGGCAGAGCTAACAGGCCCCACTAGCCCAGGATGCCCTTAAACTTGGGCCGTGGAATCCTGAGTACTGTGATGTCAGGCCTGTGCTACCAATGCTAGCTTTAGACTCACTACAAACACTGGGAGTAGAAGAATGCAATATTCAAATGAAGCCATTCAAATAAACCATGAGCTGACTGACACTAAGTGACAGGCACCTACAGGCTGACCACCCTGCTCTACCACCTTTTGTTTAAAAAGCTTCATCACAAACCTTATTGGAGACAGGCATGCACAGCTCTAAGAATATGCTGATAAGGTCAACTCTCTGCATTATCATCTGCATGACTGGGCATGGAAGAATTCTACTCTAGAATTTCAGCACTCTGGGAAGCTGAGGCAGGAGGGCTGCCACAAGTTCCAGGCCAGCCTGGGACATAGTGGAAGATACAACCCAGACAGATAAATAAGGTGGTACAGATATAAAACATTCATAAACATGTACAAAACATTGAGAATTTTATTATTTTCCCTTACTTATGTGATATCTCAAACTTTCCAAAAAGATGTAGGCTCTAATCTTAGTTCTTGAGTGAGAGGCTGAACACACACTGCAGCCCTGTGTGTCAACGGTAGCATAACTTCTGGAAGAAAACTACAGGTTCTTAGTGTAAGTGCTCCAGACTGCAAATGACAAAATGCAAAGACAGACCTGTGACTCCAAAAGGTATACAAGAATTTAAGAAAAAAGACAGATGGAAATAATCCCCCAACATGACAGCTAGCTCTAAGTGGACCAAACAGTAAACCTCATATTCATATTTAACGAGAAAATAATTGTGTAGCCTGTAGCATCTTATTTTCCTGTGTGAAGTAAAAATAATAGGCAAAAAAAAAAAAAAGGGGGGGGGTTGGTTTGGTTTGGTTTGGTTTTTTTCAAGGCAGGGTTTCTCTGTGTAGCTCTGGCTGTCCTGGAACTCATTCTGTAGACCAGGCTGGCCTCAAACTCAGAGATCCACCTGCCTCTGCCTCCCTAGTAGTAGGATTAAAGGTGTGTGCCCACTGCCAGGCTAAAAAGTTTTATTAATTTAAAAAAAGAAAACAAAAAAACCAAAAAACTTAAATCGTGGCTAAGCTGAAAACCACCATTAGTGCTAACAATGCTGTACAATTCTTATCTACTGGGTTCAAATATCCTTTTTTATTTGCTCTTATCTGAACAAATACTATTAATTCCTTAGTTCACCAGAGTCTTGGAATTTAATTTTCTAGGTAGGTCCTAAGACAGTTCCAGCCTTTCATTCCTATATTTCTACAAATACTTTTACTTTTTGTCCAACATTAAAAGAGAGAGAGAGGGTATTCTGAAGCCTGAGTTGTATTCTGTCTCTAAATAAAAGAACCCTTTTAACTTACACATCAACACTTCTAGGAAAAGAAATGCATCTTTAAAATCATTTATTTAGCTTTTCTTCTTTTTTTTTTTTTTTTTCTTTTTTTGTTTTTTTTCGAGACAGGGTTTCTCTGTGTAGCCCTGGCTGTCTTGGAACTCACTCTGTAGACCAGGCTGGCCTCAAACTCAGAAATCCACCTGCCTCTGCCTCCCAAGTGCTGGGACTAAAGGTGTGTGCCACCACCACCCGGCTGGCTTTTCTTCTTATATTAGCAGATACCCACAAAGACCAGGACATAGCCTACCTAAACTGCACTTTAGACTGGCTAACGTCAAGAGTCTCCAGAGTCAAAAAGTTGGCCGGGCAGTGGTGTCGCACGCCTTTAATCCCAGCACTTGGGAGGCAGAGGCAGGCGGACTTCGGAGTTCAAGGCCAGCCTGGTCTACAGAATGAGTTCCAGGACAGCCAGGGCTACATGGAGAAACCCTGTCTTGAAAAAGAGACAAAAAATTAAAAGCAACATGCTTTTTAAAACTGTATCTAAGGCATGCTTAAGAATAGCTCCAGTCTCTGAATCCTTCTCTATTTATTCCAATATGCCAGCCAATTGTACACAAATTGCCTTATTTCTCTGTTTAGTCTCACTAGGAGCCCCTCTGTGGCTGGGTCTGTAGGTTGCAAACATCAGCTCAGCCTTGTCCATGGCAGGAAGGTCTTCTGTCAGAAGGTATGAGATGTAAAAATAGCACAATGCCAAGCCTTCAGATCCCTACTGTCTGACTTTTTTAAGACAGTGAACACTTTTGTTTCAACTTCTAAACATAAAAAAATGAATTCAGAATTTACTGGTTATTTAGATCCTAGCAATATCTATACTATGTACATATTCTCTTTAAAAAACAAACAAAATACTGTTTCCTAAATCCTGTCAGAAATTATTCAGGGCAGAAAAAAAATTAATAAGGGAAAAAGAGTTGCTATCTTTAACATACAGACAAGGTACAATACAATAAACTTTAAATTACCCTACAGGCACATGTGTCAGCAGCCTCTGTAGTGTAGAAGCCTTTGAGCACACTGGAAGTGCAACTGAGGGTCTGAGGCTGCTCTGCCACCAGAATTCTGTCTGTCACTACTCTCAAAACCTGTATATGGTGGTGCTGTTTTAAATAAAATAGTGGAGATATAACAGCCACAGATTTCACCTTCACTCATTCAATATAAGTCCCTATTGTGTGCCAAACATGGAAGGAAAGAAAGCCTGTGTAGATAAAAAGGTAAAAACATGTTTGTTATCCCCAAGAACTCTCTTCCAAGAGGAAGGATCTCACTAAGCTACCTAGAAGCAACTTGTCAGTTCCAGGTTCATGTATGCTGGGGTCTGTTCAGACTGAATTCAGCCCTTATTTCATAAACTTGTTACCAAAAATAAGACGCACATGTCCACAGAATGAAATTGCCTCTAAGGGTTACTCATAAATCAGTCACTTTGGCCAAATCTACAAAAGAAAAGCCTTCTCTGGCCAAGGACTTGCACACGCTTCACATTTTAAGCTGAATTGAATACATAGTGCAAAGTGAACAGTCCATTATGGAAATGCTGACAGACCTACACCACCAGTGGATGCAATTACAATGCTGCATTTATTGAAAATTAATGAAGTCCCGGATTTTTATTTATAAAGTGGGTATTATTAGTTTTAGATTGGTTTCCGCAAGCCAATAGTCCAAATGAATAAGATGATGGGTACAGATTGCACTGATCCTCACTCTTATCCATTGCTTGCAGCCCATGTGCATTTAAACCAAAAACATTTGATATACACTAACTATAAATTATTTCCTTGGAGATCTCTCAGGCATGAAGAAAATGCCTTTTAAAATAAATTTAAAATATTATATGCTTGATGGTGTATAACCGAAGGTTTAATCTCCCCACTAAAGGGGCAGTTATGACGATTTTGCAATAACCCTGCAGACAATAATCAGGACAGCTCCTGTTGTTCTCTCAGTAAAATCTTCGTAAACACAGCATGGATAGACTGTAATTTGATATCTGTAAGATCAACAGCCATACCTCATGACAACTCCTAATATAAGATTTTATTCACCATTAAATTGAGCATTTCCCTCAGAAGCGATAGAAGAGAAAGCACATTATTTACCAGGCATTGTCCTATTAACTATAGATTAGCACATCAAAACAGACATGCTTTCTTTCTCTCTTAAAAAAAAAAGAGAGAAAAAAAAAAGTGCAGGCCATAAAGCAGGCTCTAAATGCAGATTGATTAGCTTTTTCAAACTTGGAAAAATCTATCTGTGCCCTATTTCCAACATTTTTTTTTAAACAATTGATTCCAATTATTTTCTACTACAAACATTAAGAAATATTCTCAGAGTTGTTTTTAAAGTCTCAGTTTCTACTTCAAAATGAGAATATTAGTATTTGATTTTTTAAAATTAAAAAGTGGCAAAACTTTAGAGAATTGATAAATATGTAACTCAGAGAAGGGTTAAAGACAATGTAAGTTAGTATCAAAAGCATTCAAAATGGAGATCACCAAATTTCAATTGCTCCTCTCTGGCTCTCTCCCCGACACACACATGTATACAGGCACATGCACACAAACACACACATGCATACACTTACCCACATACCCCAGTATATATTATTATTCAAATACAATTGACTTCCTCCATATTTCAGAATTATAATAAAGCGTGTTTCACTCACCAGTGTTGGATTTTCTCTTGGCAGTTAGTGACCACCTGTCATGAAAACAGACAACTACTCATGAAAACACAAGGCTAGATACAAAGATAGAAAATCAGCCAGAAAACTACAACAGTGTCTTAACAGATTCACTAACATCTCCGTGTACATTTTTATTTGTCATGAGGTACAGAGATGGGGATGTTGGTTTTTAAGCAGTGTACTTTATCACAGCCCTCTAACGTAGGCTGATAACTGCAGAACAAATTACAGCTTTCCAATTCAGACTCTGGTACAAAACCTGCTTCATAACTATTAGGTGACATATGATATAAGATAACTAGCATTTTATACAATCTACAGACCATTTTCAATGTTACATATTTTCTAGAACACACAAATATTATAAATAACAAGGAACCAATGTAACATCCACGGCTCAGCAGGAAAAAAAATGACAGTAGTGAAAATATTTTATTTTGTCAGCTTATCTTCAAATGTTTTCACCTGTGATTTTTATTCTGATGTATTAAAAATGAACTTATTTTTCTACTATGTTTTCAAGAAGAAATACTTGGGATAACAGGATGCTCTGAACAGCTCATTCCCCCTACCAGTAAATTACAATAAAAGTATATAAACTTGATATCTAGTCTAAGCTGTTTATAATACTACAAGAATGGAATTAAACATAAAAGTTACTTGCTTTCTTTTAAGATATTTCAGTAGATTTTCAAATACTTAAAAAAAATACCTTTCTATTGGCAGAGAAAAAATATGACTAGAAAAATAACACAATTAACATTATTTTCACAAACTGCTAAATCACCTATTTTTTTAAAAAAAATGTTAAATACTAGAGTGCCATTTTAGAGACAGAGAAACTAAAGCACAAAAGGTAGAATGCAGAGGTGACATGGGAAGACAGCAGCATGGCCTGGTTGCAGCTCCAGCTCCAGGCTTTCAGAGCCAATCTCCTTGCATATGCAAAATGTTTCACTCCAAAAAATCATAATTTAAGGGTTGTCACTAAATTCCTCTATTGTAACATTTAATTACTGAAATAAATGTCCTCCCTTTTGGACATTTTAAATACTAAGGTAACAATCCTCAATCAAAATACATGATGTAATCAGATACCCAGCCACACTGCGCATTAACTCAGCATAAAAAGTCCCTACCGAATGAAGATCTACAGTAAATATCAATCACACAGCAACACTTAATAATAGTGGCAATATATAACAGAGCACTGACTTAACATCTGGAAGATTCCACTAAAGCCACATCAGTCCATCTCACTGTTTCTGATCAGGTAGTAATTATAAAAGACAAACAAAATTAAATGTAAATTAAAAAAAAAAAAACAAATCCTTGCCAAAAAAAAAAAAGAAGAAGAAGAAGTAGTAGTAGTTTCTTTTTAAGAATCCCATTAAGATGAGACCCAAAAACAGTCAGGGTGTTCCCAGTCCTAGCATGAGTGTTTCCAAGCATGAAGAGAGCCAAAAGCAAAAAAAAAAAAAAAAAAAAAAAAAAAAAAAACCTGCAACCCATAAGAGCAGAGTGTTCATTAACCTCTACATGATAATCCTTTCGTAGCTGCATATTAACTAGTTACATATTCATAATCATTTACATTATTTAAAGGACCTTCGATGAAATTTTCTAGGCTATATCCATTAGTGATGGTGTTAAAGGTTATGGAAGATAGTCTACTTAATGTTTCCAGGAAGCCTTTTTAATTAGTAAATATGTAAATTTGGCACACATGCTTTTCATGTTTAAAAACAAGCCACTGGTAGCATGGCATGTGTTCTTGCCATCACCCACACAGCTACTCCGCCTGGTTCTGGTCACGCTTCCCCACTACCCACCCCTTTTCTTTCCTAAAATAGTCTCCCTAAGCAAATATTCAAAGACAGACCAGCAACAAAACTCCATTTCATAATGTACACACGACATTCTCACTACCAAAGTACTGCTTTACATGTACAGTTTTTCTGGGTTCCACATTTAGAATACCAGATATACTGCACAAACAGACATAGGACTCTGGAAATCAGAGGGAAGTTTTCAAAGGAGGCAGATGTGGAAATGCATGGAATAACTGGGTAGTGAGTATCTTATGACCAAGTTTAGATATTTGTAAGCATCTTTTTAAAATATATATTTATACATTTATTTGTATAGCATTTATATATATAGCACTTATATATATATATATATATATATATATATATATATATATATACACACACATATATAAGTATATAAATACTATATTTTGAGATTTTTTAATTTAACTGCCAAGGGAAAAAATCTAAACTGGAAAAAATCCATATTCAAAGCTGAATGTACCTGAGTTTTAAAATCTGACTTTTCTGTGAAGGTAACACCAATTTAATTTCTTCTGCCAGGGAAATCATGCTAATTTCTTAAAATATTAAATGAATGATCATAAGGTAGGGATCTGATTCTGTAGGCAAGTCTCCAAAAAGAAGCAAACAACCAAAGGTATTTTCATCACTTTGCTGACCTCCACAAAAGTAAGGTCCCTATGGAAGAACTTATGCCAGCTTTGTTTTTCTAAATATTAAATGTCCAAATTTATAAATTTACCTAAAATGTCACTGTAATATTTTTATAAAAAGTTACTTGGTAGAACAGTACTACTAAAATAGTTAACCTACAAAATTCTTTAATAACTACACATTTATAAATATGTTTATACAGTAATACAGCAATAAAGCTACACACAGTAAAGGAAAGAAAGGTTGACCTGACCCACCAGTTTAAACAAATTATCATTAACAACCCAATAGGTACAAAGTTATCTGTACACTTGGGTACAGTCCTAAGATTTGTTAACAAGATTCCATATGACAGTCCACTCAAACACTCCAAAGACATACGTCTTAACCTCTTTCTAAGGAAAGGAAGCCTGCTTTCTGAGATGAAGTAACTCATCCTGGAAGCGGCCACATGAAATCAGCTTTAAACTATAGCTACCTGACCCCAAGCGCACCATCCCTTGGACAAGCCTGCCTCCAGCCTGGCAGAGTGTAATGGTGCAAGAAGGGCTACTGCATCTGCAGTCACTACACCACTTCTCCACGCCCTCCTCAGCACAGCATTCACATTCTGTTACAAAGGGTCAAAATTATGCATGATAAATTGTAAGGCCATGGAACTGTGCAAAAACAAAAACAAAAACAAAAAAATATGGTTTTCCTCAAAAATTCCTTTTTAAATGTTACTTTATAAAGGAATGAAGGTTTAACATGACTGAGTGAACGCTCCTGTGCCTATTTGTGTTTGTGCTATTTATTTTGATAATAGACCACAAGGGGGCATCAACCCATTCATCTCCAAGCAAAGCAAAGTGGCAGGACAAAGTTGGACTGATCAAGTGCACCTGCACAGTTACATGTACTTCTAACCTCTGACCCGCCTCTCAGGAAGGCTTTACTTCACTTCTAAAACTGCTTCTGCTGCCCACAACACCTCAGAGTCTTCCTACTTGGGTTACTGTATCAAGAGCAGTTTGGGAGCAATGCTAAAGGCTGTCTAAATTCATTAAGTCAGCTTCTCTTGCTGGACTGTAAGCTTCAAAGCATATCTTCCAAATAGGTTGCTCAGTTCCACTGCACTAGAGATGCACCGGCAGTTAAGAGTACTGGCTGCTCTTCCAGAAGACCTGGGTTCTAATTCCAGCACCGACAAGGCAGTTCACAACTGTCTGTAATTGCAGTCTGTAATGCCCTCAAACAGACATAAATGCAGGCAAAAAAAAAAAAAATACATATGAAATAAAAATAAATCATTAAAAAAAATAGCCAATTCCACTTTAGACATGTACTCAAAGTGAAACTACCACCAATTCTCTAAATCCAGTTACACCACAGCACTTCTTAAAATACTTCAACGTTAATTTTAGCTCAGATAAAGTAAAAGGGAGTAAGGGTTAACCTTAATTTTAGCACAGTTCTCTAACCCAGGCCTGGGAGAGATCCCCTCTCCTCTCACTCTGATGCCTGCATCTCTCCCTCACTTCCTTACCCTCTTATTAGGGCATCTTTCCCTCCTATGATTGGTCACTCACAATCCCAAACGTTCGGCTAACACACACCTTCTATGGGAAACTTTGAGATTGTTACATGTACAATCTGTGGCATTTCTAAGAATGAAGACATGTTCCTAGGATTATTTAAATTAGCTGTGTAGGAAACTCCACTACCAGCTGAAAGCTCCTGGGTGTAGAGGTCACATCCACAGAGGTCATATCCACACTTCTTTTAAAAGAAGTGTGGCACACCTGGTGGCATCCTAGCACTCTGGAAGCAGAGACAGGATCTCTTGAGCTTGAGGACAGCCTGGACTACAGAGCAAGTTCCAAGTCAGCCAGGGCTACACAGGGAAATCCTGTCTCGAAAACAAAAAAAGTGTGGCTCTATTACCACAAGCCAAAAGTTTCAGAAATAGATTTTATTCACACGTAGAGTTTAGTGTGTTTTGGAGCATACAGATCTAACTTGGTAGAACGTTTGCCAAACATGAATGTACCCTAGCCCAACAATGAGGACACACACTTGTAATCCTAGCACTGGGAAGAAGAAAATCAGAAATTCAAGGTTATCTTCAACTATAACTAATCTTTCATAAATAAGACCCTGTCTCCAAAACAGAAAAGAATTTGATACATTTTAGTACTCGGTACATATCCTCTGTTATAGAATGCCCCTGTAAATATAACATTTGCAATGAAAACTGATTATTGGGTGGCCAATTATGTCAGTGTGTGGTCATTTCACAGGTAACTTTGTTCTCAGTACTTTACAGATTTTATGACTACAGAGGGTTAAGCTATACTTCTGGATCAGAGGGCTGCCTGGACAGCCTGCAGATCTACTGTCTGACTAGGAACAGCGGCCGTTTCCTGTCCACTTGCATACCTTCCTCTGGGAACACTACTCTGTTTCCACTAAGAAGCGACCCTTATAGAACTCCTTTGAGCAACGACAACCCCAGAGTGGAGAAAGCCCATGCCTGCTGCTACCCAACTGATCTGACCCATTTTGGATATAAGGACCAAGACACTCAGAAAGAATGAGGAGCTTCACAAGCAGGAGCCACCTGAGACAACTAGAAACAAAAATATGCAAGCAAGCAAAACTAACTCTCCTCCCCGTCTCCACCCCACTCCCAACAGTCAATTCTTGTAGAAATTCCTTTCAAGCATTTCTGTGGTTTACAATTGACTTAAGAAGCCAGTGTAGTGAAACTTGTCACACAGATTAGGATAACAACATGGCTATAACACTCAAAAGAAACAATTCATTAAACAGTGAATACAAATATTAAAACAAAGGGGGAGGGTCACTCACTAGTAATACAAAAACAAAACTAAATCTGAAATTCCATTCTGCACTTAAGGATACACCACTGTCAATCAGACTGTAGAAATATTAAGCTCAAAACCCACTGAAAACTGGAAACATCAGATAAGTAAAAAATAAAATTAAAAAAATTATAAAGGAATCATACTTTGAAAGGCAGCCAAGGTTTGTCAATGTAACAGAAAAGGGACTAAGAATTTAGAGAGAACTAGGAAAAGAGAGCTGACCTCCAAAGCTGTGGTTTCTCAGGCAAGTCTATGCCTAGGTTGAGCATTATGGCAGGCCCTAAGTAGACAACCACAGCTGAAGAAAGAAGCGGGCAGGAGACTCTGACAAAGCAGAAAAACAAAATGAGCCTTGAGAATATAGAAGCATATGGCTAGTTTCTATCCAAAAGCACCTGTCAAATCCTAAAGCTAAAAAAGCCAAAAAACTAAACCAAAACTTTGGAATAAAACAAAAACTATAGAGTCCAGAAGCTTCCAAAAAGTATGAACAAGCTGTGCTCTCAGACAAAGTCCAGAAAGAACCAAAAATAGCAGACCTCACTAAAGGAGGCACTTGGCCCTCACTCCATTCAGCACCTCCAAAAGTAGGCTACGTAAACCTGGACCTGCGGACACCCTGCCTACCTAAAGGCAGGTGAGGCCTCTCCCAGAAGACACCTTCTTCAGACACATCTACCATCCCTGCATTTTTCCAAATTGACTACAATGCCACAAAACAGAAGCACATGACCAAACACAGGTAAAAAGAAAAGAAACAAAACAAAAAGGTTATACAATATGGACACTGGTGTCAATAAACTAGACTACTGAAATCACAATCCACAGGTATAGGAGGATACAAGAAAAGATATGAAAAGACAGAAACATTTTACTGGAAACATCTTTTTAAAAAGAAAAAGGTTTTTTTTTTAAATGAAAATGCTTTGGCTGTGGCTCTAGTTCAGTGGCAGAACACCTGCCAAGCAAGTGCAAAGCCAGAAATTCATTCACCAGACAGAAAAAGAAGGAAAGGAGAGAGGGAGTCAAAAAGAAGAAAAACCATACGACTGAAGTTTCTAAAATTACCACAATCAATGTTAAACAGACACTAAGCACAGCATAAGTCAGTATTTCTTAACATCTGGGCACAGCAATGTTGTTAGAATTTTAGGTGTAGCTGGAGGTGCAAGGCAGAGAAACGGCATATAGCCTTCAAAGAAGCAACAAACATTATAGAGCATAAAATGCGACACACTGGAAGATAACAGAGTAGAATCTCGAAGTCCTGAAACAAGTAACTGAAGAATCTATCATTACTATACCCACAACAAACACATCCTCCAACATGAAAGAAAAACTAAAAGATTTTCAACAGATGACTGAGAATTCCACACCAGATTTTCATTCTTCATTAAAAGAAATAGAGACAGGCTTTCTTCAGCAGCACACATGCAGAAAGAACTCCAGAGCAGCTGCGATAGTGCAGGGCACAGGGGTGGGTGTCAAGATGAGTACCAGCCATGTGCAACAACTAAATATAGCATTACAACAAGCAAAATACACACATCAAAATGTACTGAAGCAATAATCAAGATGTGGGTGGGAGCCAAAGAAGCCTTGCACCTTTAATACCAGCACTCAGAAGGCGGAGACAGGTGGATCTCTTGAGAGTTCTAGGCCAGCCAGAACTATATAGTGAAACCCAATCTCAATCAGTAAATCAATCAATCAGTGAGGAGGAGCAGGAGGGAGAAAGAAAGAAAAGACAAAAGGTTGAGTAAATGAATGCCTGCCACCTGGATGGTACAAGCGTAATATAAATTTGTAGCACACTGAATATTAAGGTACACACAGTATAGTACACATGTAGTTAAATAATCTATCATAAAGACATTAATGGGCAGAAGTAAGAATAATGTTATGTTTGATTAATCCAAAGACAGACAGAAAGGAGGGAACTGGCAGAGAAACAACAAGAAAGTAGGTAAAACAGAGTAACAGTGAGATACCACTTCACATATATCAGGCTGGCCATCATTTAAAAGATAAAATGGAAAATAACAAGTATTATTTGTACACAGAGAACTGGAGCCACTGAGAATTGTGCTGGGAAGGTAAAAGTGTACAGTCACTGTAGAAAGTCATGCAGCAGTTTCTCAAACACTAAACACACGCTTCCTCTATGACCCAGCATTTTAACCTGACTACACCCAAAGCACTCCAAGCAAACAGCATAAATCTGCACACCATGCATGTCTACAGGAGCACTATTCATAACCTTCAAAATGAAGGCAATGTGTCCACTTACAGATAAATATTGTATAAAACAATTTTAATACACTGTCAAATACAATAAAATATTACTTACCCTTAAAAAGGAATAATTCTAGACCTGAGTGGCAGTGATATGCTGAGGCAGGAGCGTGAGTCCCAGGCTATTCTAAGACACATAGAGAAATAAGCTTGGAGACTGAGGGACTACCTCCCCAGATCCTGTTTTAAAACCCAGACAGGACTGGAATGCCGGTTCAATGGGTAAAAGCACTTGCCATATAACCATGAGGACCTGGGTGTGAATGCCTAGAATGCATATAAAATTCAAACAAACAAACACGCATGCATGCATGCACGCACACACACACACACACACACACACACACACACACCTCTGCCATCCTAGGTTCTTACAAGATGGATGACAGAGACAGGAGAATCCCTAGAAACTCAATGGTCAGCTAGTCTAGTGTATACAACAGCCCACAACAGACACACACTGTCTCAAACATGTAGAAGGCAAGGACAGACACTTAAAGTTGTCCTGACCTCCACATACACAACACAGCATATGCAAAGCCACATTCATAAAACACATAGATACACAGAAATGCACACACAAGCATACATGCACACACATACATCATACACACAATAAATAGGGGGAATATGATGTGTTACAACATGAATGCTTTGAAAATATTACACTAAGTCAAACAAGCCAGAAAAACCGGGCAAAACTATCTGACTGCTTACACGAGCTACCTGGATTAGTCAAATTCAGAGACAGAAAAAGCGGAAGGGTGTTTGTTGATAGGTAGGATAGAAAACAGAACTATTGTTTAATACCACAGTCTAGTTTTTCAATATTAAAAAAAAAAGTCTTAAAGACAGGGTTATGTCTTTTTTATAACAAATTTTAAAATACAAAGTAAAATCAAATAGAAAAGTGATAAATTTCTACAGTATTTAGATATAATTAGTCTAAAAGAAGATGTCAACTAAAAATTAAAACCACAACTACATGCTATTTAAAAGAAACATACTTCGAACACAAATACTGAAGTTAAAAATGACAGATCTCAAAATGCATACTAATATCTAGTAAAGGTAACTTGAAGGCAAGAACATCTTCAAAGACAATAAAATAAAAATTCAAAATGGTAAAAGTCAACTGACCAGAAGTTCGACAACCCTAAACTGTTCACACAATGAACATCACAGCCTTGTAACCACACTGAAATGCTAATACAGATCTCTTGACAGCCCAGAGTACTTGAACAATACATTCAACCAATCAAATCTAGCCGAAGAAATGTTGGATTCAAGAACTAAAGATTAAATTTATTTGCAAAAACAAAAAAAGAAGTATTTACTAATAAATATATTCAGCCATAAGGCAAGAATCAAATTCCAATTTTCCAATTATATGTTATTTGATTACAGTAAAATTAAATATGGGGCCGGGTGGTGGTGGCGCACGCCTTTGATCCCAGCACTTGGGAGGCAGAGGCAGGCGGATTTCTGAGTTCAAGGCCAGCCTGGTCTAAAGAGTGAGTTCCAGGACAGCCAGGGATATACAGAGAAACCCTGTCTCAAAAAACCAAAAAATTAAATTAAATTAAATTAAATTAAATTAAATATAGTTATCAGCAACAGAAAATACTCATTTTTTTTTAAGTTAAAGAATGTATGTTTAAGTAACTCACAGGTCAATAAACACCTCACAACAGATATTAAGAAACAGTTTTGGGGCTGGAGAGATAGCTCAGTGGTTAAAAGCACTGACTGCTCTTCCAGAAGACCTGAGTTCAACTCCCAGCAACCACATGATGGCTCACAAACATCTGTAATGGGATCTGATGCCCTCTTCTAGTGTGTCTAAAGATAACTACGGTGTACTTATATAAATAATAAATAAATAAGTTTTTTTTTAATTAGGTATTTTCTTTATTTACATGTACATTTTCCCTTTCCCATTTTCCCCTCCAAAACAAACAAACAAACAAACAAACAAAAACAAGAACAAACCCCTTTTGCCTCCCCCCTCCCAATGCCTGCCACCCCACCCTCTCCCACTTATTGGTCCTGGCATTCCCCTACACTGGGGCACAAAACCTTCACAAGGCCGAGGTCCT
>JADRCD010196776.1:2522-18439 GCA_019843815.1 Montemys delectorum | reverse complement strand
TCAAATTATAAATAACAGCATTTTTTTAAAAACTCCTATCAAATTACTGGTCTTAAATTACATACATGTATTATATAAATATGTAAATGTACTTTATATGTATACACACATATATAATCACTTTCCTAAATGACACAATAAGAAATGGAACACTTGAATAGTCCTTTAAAAGCAAATTTGTATATATTTTTAAACCTGCAATCACTTAGAAACTATAGTTGGCCCAGACCATCCATTAACAAATCCTTCCAAACACTTGAAATTCTATAAATAGGGGCTAGAGAGGTGGCTCTGCAGGTAAGGATTCTTGGTGCTCTTCCAGAAATCTCAGTTCAGTTCCCTAGCACCCACACTGGGTGGCTCACAACTGCCTACAACTCCATTTCCAGAGGATCCAACACCTTCTTCTGGTTAGGGCACCTGCATGTATGTGATACACATAAACTCATGCAGGCACACATACACTTTTTAAAGAACAAATGTTTTCACTCAGAGGTGGTAGTGCACGCCTTTAATCCTAGCACTTGAGAGGCACAGACAGGTAAATCTATGAGGTAAGTCTGGTCTACAGAATAAGTTCCAGAACAGCCAGGGATATGCAGAGAAACCCTGTCTAGAAAAAGTAGAGAAGAAAGAGGAGAGGAGTGAGAGGAGAGAGGAGAGAGAGAGGGGGAAGGATGTAAGGAGGGAGGGAGGACAGAGGTAGCATGAAGCAACTATGCTTATGGCTACAGACTCTGTGCAGAAGTCAAAAGGTTTGGGAAACAATGGTAACAACCACAGAACAGTGAATATCACTGAAGTATAAATGGTTTAGATGGCAAAATTATCCATAAGAAATAAGAATGTCCGAATCAAGATCTCTAAATTCGACTTTAAAAAGGAAAGTTTTTAAGCTCCTTGATACCACCAAGGCTAGTTGAAAACCCTAAAGACACAGGAAATGGGTTTGAATGTAGGGAACTGCTAAGGGTTTATCTTGTATCACTAAGTACTAGAAATGGCCACTCCAATGCAGAAAGAACTATAGATCTAGAGATAGTGGATGTTGGAGTCAAGTTAACTGTCCTGAATGAGGAAGGGGAAAATAATCGAGTAAACAGCACAAGCCTAAGAAGAGAAGGGAAGGCCGACACAGTCATTCAAAGACTTCATCCTGTAATAACATTCACATACCTAGACTATCCTTTCTTCTAAAATATGCAGTATTCTTAAATATCTTCTGCACGAAAGTAAGTGGGGCTAAGAAGATGGCTCAGTTGGTAAAGTACTTGAAGACCTAAGATTGAGGCCCAAACCCACATTTAAAAAGGCACACACTTGTACATGCACATGCACAAAAACTAACAAATTTACTTACCAGGCCTATAATCCCAGAACTGGGAAGGCTAAGACTGAAGGATTGCTGTTAGTCCAAGGCTAGCCTGGGCTACATAATAAAACCATCTCAAAAACAGACAAAACTCACCTACACATACTTACACTAAAAAAGTGGTGTGTGTGTGGGTGTGGGTGTGTGTATTTAAGTATGTAAATGGGATATGTGATACCATTCAGTTCTAAAAAAATGCAATCACAAAATCTGCAGGAAAATGGATGGGCTTAGAATGTATGATATTGAAGTCACACAATCTCAGAAAGAAAGAAAAATACATTCTTCCTCAAATGTGGAATCTAGCCAATCTAAGTGTATATGTAAACAAAATCTTGTGGTTACAGTATAACAAACAGAAAAAAAAACAAAAAAAGGCTAAAACACGGGGGAGCAGAAAGGACTGAATGCAGATAAGCAATATGAGTCATGAAAGAGGATCATGAAAGCTATCTATCTACCTTTCTAGTTTTAACTGTCATGGGTGTTTTCCTCCCAATGGTGCATAAGTACACACACACACACACACAAACTTGATAATTAAAGTATAAAAGCCAATACTAGACTATAGCAATGACTGAAAGGTTAAGTGGTTACGTGTGCTGGCTGGTCTTCTAGAGGGCCCAAGTTTGATTCCCAGAAACCACATGGCAGCTCACAATCATCTGTAATTCCAGTTCCAAGAGATCCAATGCTATCTTCTGGCACAAGGCATACACATGGTGTATAAACATACAGGCCAGGCAAAATACTCATACATATAAAATATTAAATTTTTTTAAAAAAATTTAAATCCATTATGAAGTCCTACAGCCTCTGTACCAAATGGCTACTCTTAACTATATAGAAGTTCATTTGTATAATCATTATCTCTGAATGTGCGCATCTGAATGCAGTTGCTTTTAGCCTAGAACCAAATTCCTGTCTCCTACAAGAATACACATTCTTAACAGCTGAACACATTTTCAAACAGTCCAGATCCCATTTTCAAACCCAAATGAAAAACGCAGATAAAACCAAATACGACCACCAAACAGATTCTAGGCACCTCCTTCACTTTATACCTCCTACATTATAAGGCCATAAATCAATTTTGTTCTAATCTAGAGAAGATATAGACACAACGAGAATGGAAGTTTTCCCACCTTGAAATACTGCATATAAAAACTCCCTGAATCTGAGGTCTGGGTTATCTTTTATCATGGCGCATGGCTGACATAATACAAAGCACCAAGAACAACTGTTTCAAAGGAAAACAGGACTTGCAAGCAGTAAGAACTGAACTCCTCCCACCTACAAAATGTACCTCACACTATATAGCACGTATTTTTACAATGCTGCCTTCCCTGAAAATAGAAGAGCTGGAGAGATGATTCAATGGGTAAGAGCTCTTCTTGGTTTTGCACAGGACCCTGGTTCAGTTCCCAGCACACCCATGGCTGTTCACAACACTATTACTCCAGTCTCAGGGCATTTGATGGCATTTTCTGATCTCACCGGGACTATGCACACATGCATGCAGGCAAAACACTCATACACATAAAATAAAGTAAGATAAAAATCTATTTAACAGGAGAGGAAAATAGCTGGTTAGTACAGCTTTCTCCACAATGGAACGCTGAAAAGTTCTAGGCCAGTCTGGGCTACAGTGGAAGACCCTGTCTCAAAACAAAGAAAAAATAACTTCAACATCAGAATTATCAAACGGGTTCTTTTCAATAAGTTACCTGTAATTTTTCAACTCAGAACCAAGAATTTTCTAAACTTCAATATTCAATCATTAAAGCTCTCAGAAAGCTGTTATAAGGAAATTTCTTTTATCTGGTAAGAAGCAAATATAAACCAGGCACATTGGTACATGTCTCTAATTCACCTACTTGGCAGAGACGGGAGGACTGCAAAATTGAAACCAGCCTGGGTTAACTAGCAAAATCCTGTCTTAAAGCACTGTGGGATGTAGTTCAGTGTGATAAAGCACACACATATTTAGCATACACAAAACACTTGGTTAGATCCCCAGCACTACTGAAAGACAAAAAGCAGACATACCTACAATAAACATCACCTTGGTCTTTAATGGTTATTCCAGATAGTTATTCCTAAGGAACAGTTATCCCAGATAGTTATTTGCAAGGAACACTACATAAATTACATTTGCTCTTACATAAAGAGCCTAATAGTGCCAAAGGCAGGAAAAAAAGAAAAGAAAAGAAAAATGACTTTGCAAGACAAGGCAATCTTGAGTAACTACCACTAAATTTCCAATACTAGGTACAAGAGAACTTCTTGGGCCAGCAAGATGGCTCAGCAGATTAAAGGCATTTGCCAAGCAAGCATGACCACCTGAGTTCCATTCTGGAAATGACTGTACAGGTAGACAGACCAACTCCACAATAGTGTTGACCTCACATACACATCAAAACATGCATGTGTGAACACACACTGAACAATAAATAATTTGGGGGAAAACAACTTAGAAAGCCATAACGATTACAGCAGAATAATTTTGGTTGCAAAAGTAACAAAGCCGGGCTGTCGAGATGGCTCAGCGGGTAA
The DNA here is from genome assembly GCA_019843815.1 of Montemys delectorum. NCBI lineage: Eukaryota > Metazoa > Chordata > Mammalia > Rodentia > Muridae > Montemys > Montemys delectorum. The sequence goes on along the minus strand of JADRCD010196776.1, from coordinate 14,511 downwards.
GAGCACTGACTGCTCTTCCAAAGGTCCTGAGTTCGGATTCCCAGTAACCATATGGTGGCTCACAACCACATGGTGGCTCACAACCACCTGTAATGAGATGACGCCCTCTTCTGGAGTGTCTAAAGACAGCTACAGTGAATTACGTCGGAGCGAGCAGGGCCGTCAGAGGTCCTGAGTTCAATTCCCAGCAGCCACACACATGATGGCTCACAGCCATCTGCACAGCTACAGTGTACTCATACACATAAAATAAATAAAATAAATCTTTATAAAAAAAAAAAGTAACAAAGCCATCAGAACAGACTTGAGAAACAAATTACACCCATCCTAGTGAACTAACCCCCTAAATCCAGAAGTAAAACTACCTCAATCCCTAAGAGTACTCAAATCAATAAGGAACAGACTGCTGGTAGTTTATTAAGAGGGTATACCCAGAATATGAGTAGAAATGACGTCTTAAAAACAGGACTGGAGCTCAGCAGTGAAGAGCTTGCCTACATGAGGACAGTCCTGGGTCCCATTCCAATCAAACAAACACAAACAACAAAGGAAATAAAATCAAGAATTCAAGGTTGGGCTGGCCAAATGGCTCAGCAGTTAAAAACACTGCTCTTCCGAAGGTCCTGAGTTCAAATTCCAGCAACCACATAGTGGCTCACAACCACCCGTAATGAGATCTGATGCCCTCTTCTGATGTGACTATAGACAACTACAGTGTGCTTATTTATAATAATAAATAAATCTGCTGCTTGACAGTGGTGGCGCACACACTTGATCCCAGCACTTGGGAGGCAGAGGCAGGTGGATTTGAGTTTGAGGCCAGCCTGGTCTACAGAGTGAGTTCTAGGACAGCCAAGGCTATACAGAGAAACTCTGTCTCAAAAAAACCAAAAAATAAATAAAAATAATAAATAAATAAATAAATAAATAAATCTTTGGGCCAGAGCCAACAGGGACTGAGCAAGCAGGGCCAACCAGAGCAAGCAGGGTTGACTGGAGCGAGCAGAGGTCCTAAAGTCAATTCCCAACAACCACATGAGGGCTCACAACCATCTATACAGCTACAGTGTACTCATATACATAAAATAAATAAATCTTTTAAAAAAAAAAGAATTCAAGGTCATCAAAGGACAACATTACAGAATGTTAACTCTAGCCTCAGACCAGCAAGAAATTTAGATTCCGTAAGTGAAAATGCACTCATATCAAAAATGTATGAACAGCTACTATGAATCAACTAGATATGAAAACTATCCCCATAGAAAGTAGAAAAGCAACCAGCAGCTATCCTTTGAAAACCTAAAAGTCAAAACTGCTCAAATACACTTGAAAAGATAATCAAGCTCGGTCATCACTAGACTGACAAGCAATTATGAAAGAGATGGACACCACCAAAGGTGTTAGAGTAATTAAAAATGTAGAGACGCTCGAGCATATGCGACAGCTGGCAGGCATGTAAACTGGTATAACCACCTCTGCAACCAGCAATGTAAGCAGAACCAAAGACAGAAATACCCCATGAGATGGACCAGGCAAAAACTACAAACAGCCCAATCATTACCTGGGGAAACTCATGAAGACTCCAACATCACTGTATAAATATCCAGCACAATGTTTGGCCTAAACAGAATGGACACCCTGTAATGAGAGCCTGGGCCTCCCTTCTTCACCCATGCATGACAAAAGGATATTTAGAACTCAAGTCTCAAATGTGATCCAATGGCTTCTCTTGCAAAAATAAAACTTAAAAAAACCCTTTAGTGAAGAGATGTACCAGTGCTCTCAGCCTGACTCTCTCCCATCTGCATAAAACTCTACTCGAAAATGTCTTCCACACAGGCTCACCTCCACTTAACTGAGGTTTCTGCTCTAATGAATGCACTACACTCTGACACGTTGCTTATATAAGGAGCATTCTCCACCAGCCCTTGCCTCCCTGCTCCTTTCTGCTTACCCTTATCATCAGACATGTATGTGTGCCTTCTGCATGTCTTCACTACAGTGACCGCTTCATTTGAAACTCTGAGCTCAGCACAACATGCTGGCATACTCAACAAGTGTTAAGTGACTGAACCCTATGACTTGGGTTCCAACCACTGCACTACCTGGCTGACAGAGCTCCTTAAACCAACAGGAATTTACCAAGACAAAAATGAAAATCTTCCATTAAGCTAAAGTAGAAGTTCTGCTTTAAGAAAAGATTAAAATATTGATTTCTGCTGTATTTAATTCTCCAAGACTCTGGTATAAGGAGAGCATTAACTAGTCCAAATTCCAAGCGATAATTACTTCCCACTGATCTTCCCAATCGTACTGCTGTCCTGGAAATGAACCTAAGGAATCACATTGCACCCTAGTTCTTTCAGATAATAAATTTTACTATAGCTCCACTAGTAAAACGTAATATGAATCAGCTATCACAGCAATATGGCCTCAGCCAAGAAACCAAAATTTCAACATAATGCCAATCTCGAAAGAAGTAGATTTAACAAGACTTTCATGCAAGAAACCTGCGTACAGTAGACTGAAATACCTCGCCAGAGTTTTGTCCCTGATGTCTAGAGGGTTGGAGGCAGAATAGAGGAGCCCAAATTTCTTCATCAGACTTGTCACTAATACTAGAGGAGGGAAACACAGTCCTCATAAACTCCATGAAGTCGACATCTTTCTACCAAAATGTTATGTAAGTACTTTCACAACACTGATCTACACGATGTAGTAGCATACCTGGGATTCAGGTACTGAGGAAGCTGAGGCAAAGGGCTGAACTAGCAAAGCTAGCCAGGGCTATATACTAAGACCCTGTCTCAAAAAGCAAAATAAAATATAAAAAAAAAAAAGATAATCTGAGTTTCTCTCTTTTTAATCTTTTGTCAGAAAAAATTAAGCAAAATCCTTAAGGAGAAAAGGAAAAAAATAAAAAGAAACTACCTGGGTAATGTTTTCAATAAATTTAATGAGCACTAAAGTAACTAAGAAATAAACCTAAGTAACTAGTATTCAGAACTTACTCAATACTTATTTTTTCTTGCTTAGAAACTGGTTAGCAATTAAGGATATTATGACAAACTTGTTAGCACAAAAATTAAGTTTCAACACCTTTATTGGAAAACTGAAATTGTCTAATTTTACAAAATTTTAGGTAAAATACTATCATCCTTCTAGGGTAGTTTTATATATAGTGAGTATTTATATAAGTGCCTAAGCAAAACAGGATCCACATCACACCTACTGTTTACAGTTTGCATACCTGTTTAAGATATGCAAGATTATTTAATCAACTTGCCAATGTAAGAGTTTCAGGTTTTTTCCCATTCTAAACAAAACCACAGAAACTCTTCTTCCATGTCTTGCCAGATCAAAAAAGGATGGAGGGGAAGGATAAAAATGCCATAATAAAATCCATCATGACTTTGAATGCCAACCTAACAGTTTAACTTAAAAAATAAAGACTCCCTGGTTGCTCACGCCCTTAATCCCAGCCCCAAGAGACAGGAGAAGCAAAAAAGTCTTACTGACAGAGAGGCTGGGGCAGCAGGATCAAGGAGCTCTCTGCCATTCTAGTTTAAGGCCAGCATGGCTCATGAGACATTGTTTTTACAAAGAAAGAAAGGAAGGAGGGAGGGAGGGAGGGAGAGAAGGAAGGAAACAAGGATAAGAGAAAAAGGGAAAAAGAAACACAAATTTTAACAAAAAAAAGGGGTATGGGAGTTGAATGTTTCACCACCGACTGTGTTCATGAAATTGAGAACAGTGCTAATAAACTTGATCCTGACCCCACCCATGCACCTCAGGTGCTGTCACTCACTGGGGATGGTGCTCATTCATATTGTGTTTTCTCTTTTCTTCAAGCTCCCAAACTTTCCTCCTCAGATTCAGTGTTCTAATATCAACCAAAAAAAATAAAAATAAAAAAATAAGGAGAGACCAGGATAAAACCTGGTCCACTTAGTGGGATTTCAAGGAAACTAGGGCAACAACACTTAATTTTAAGCATTATCTACAGCCCTTCTCAAGCCAGGTTCTGAGAATCGCTCCCTAAGCCTCTATGTAAGGAACTCAGGTCCCTTTCTGCAGCTAAAGCCAACAAAGTAGATACCAAACCAAGAAGTCATTCGGTTGACAGTTTAATTCCCTCTCATGGAACAGGGAAAGACTATGGCTGGCAAAGGATAGTTAAGTGTCCACTCTTACAAAGCTACTATGACACTTTTCCCCTTAACATTCAGAATGTCAAATGCTTCTACTTTCATACCAGACTGCAGGACTTTTAAAATGAGTTGGCTTTAAAACCTAAGTAAAGTCCCTCACAAAATTACTAACTCACTATTTACAAAGCAAAGCTTTCCTGTGCAAAACTCTAAGTAAAGCACAGGTATCTAACCAGCATGTCTTGTTAAGGCCTTGTGAATCTCCTGTCTACCAATGCAGACTTTTCTAGCCTGTAACTAGTCTGTTAAGTAAATGCTATTATGAACTGAGAGGCATTTTACCTAACCCAAATGCACATTTAGTTTATATACCAAATTAACATTAACACAAGACTGACAAAGGTATTGAGGTCCATATCCACTGAAAACACTCAATCTCCTATTGGGTTTAGCATCCAAAACAGGTACTCACTCAAATATAATACTAGTCACAAGAAGCTGTTCAGAACACCCCAACGTACCCTTCGTATTTCACTCACCCTAACATCAGAATAAAACCCAGGCTCTCCCTTTAAAAAATGACACATGGGAGTAACAATGCTGGTCAGCATTACTCACACTTTAGGAAAGCAAAAGTGTTTTCCATAAAGGCAGTGGTAACACCAGCTACCCAGGTCCACTTCACATTTTCACAAGAAAGGTAAATTCTTTCGTCAAAAGTAACAATGAGGCAATATGTAGGGCTTGGTTTTGGTTTGGCTTTTTTGTTTTTTTCTTTCTCATTTTCCTTTTTAAAAATCTGTTTCTCCTTTTAAAAAAAATTAAGATGAAGTGAAGTCTGATGTCACAGGTAATCCCACCTACTTGGAAGGCTGAATCTAGAGGTTTACAGCTTTAAGTCCAGGTGGTGGTGCACGCCTTTAATCCCAGCACTTGGGAGGCAGAGGCAGGCCGATTTCTGAGTTCAAGGTCAGCCTGGTCTACAAAGTGAGTTCCAGGACAGCCAGGGATACACAGAGAAACCCTCTCTCAAAAAAAAAAAAAAAAAAAAAATTAATAATTGGCTAATATAGCTCTCCTAGAACCATAACAAATAAAAATATAAACGCAAATATGTCTTGTACTTTAAATTACACTAAACTAGGTTAACTTTTAAACTCTCATCTTTAAGAACTTTAAGTTTAAAACTCAACAGTTATATTATATATCAGGGGAAAAAATGGAAAATATAATTAAAAAAAAAAAGAAGCAGCAGCAGCAGCAGGAGCTAATCAAAGTATGAAAGACTCCTACAGTCTGTTAACAGGTGGTTTCTAAGCCAAGAGGGATTTCTCTGGATCTAGGAAAAACTTTCAGGCAGTTAAGCTCTGTACATTTTTGTAACCACATTTCATGAAAATTTTTGCATAGGTATATTGATTAAAAAAAAAAGTTTGGGTTTCACAGCAAAAATTCAAGCTTCCATGAAATAGGAGCTCCCGAGGCCCACCCTGAACTGAGGCTCTACTGCAAGTTGACAGCAGCTAAGGGAGAAAGCCTGACACGTGGGGTTGTGATGCCCATGCTCCTTGGGCAGTTCTATCTGAACACATATGGGCAAGCATTAGCTGGATTGAGAGATTAAGAAAAAATGAAGTTAGAAGGGGAATGTAGTGGGAGGGAATGGTAGTAAGTTGAAGGGACGAAATAGTTTTAATTGTATGCATGTACCATTCTCAAGGAGTAAATTCCAAATAAGTAACATGAAGTTTACATATAAAAATATTTAAATATAGAAAAATAGAGCTTCTCAAATTTTTATGGTTTTAATGCAACTTCCTAAATCTTTATTAATACATGATACACTGGCAATACATGTGGTGTTTAAGCAAATTAAATGTCGCTTTCCAAAGAATTTCAAGGCACTTCAGAAGAATCAACTTGAAAAACTACAGAATCCACAGGTCATTTTCACATTTAACAATCGAGCTGTAGTTCTTAACTACGGAACACTTCCTTATACCAAAAAAAAAAAAAAAAAAAAAAAATCCCATTCGGAGACTCAACGCATTCTCCTCTTCTTTGGTAGTTCAAAAAAACAAAAAACAAAAAAACAAAAAAACAAAAAAAGAAAGAAAAAGAAAAAAGCCTCGTTTAATGTAGGTTTGAAGTTAACATTTAACAAAGGCCTCCTTCCCTCTTGTGGACTACTAAACCCCAGAGCTGGGATTGCACAGGAAGTGCATCATCACCAACGTAGTCAAACTTGGACGCTCGATCAAATAAGGATATCTCGTGTGTGTGTGCGTGTGTGTGTGTGTGTGTGTGTTCGCGCGCGCGTGCATTTTAGCAACGTTTAGGTAATAAAGAGATGAGGTAAAGGGAGTGACCACTTCTGTTCACAGTGTAATCCCCCCAACACACACACACACACACACACACACACGCACGCACACGCACACACACAAAAGCCGCATTTTTATTTAGTACCAACAATTGTTCTCAGTTCAGGGTCAACAGACTATCCTATCCCCTGCATCCTCGGTATTCCCCACATCCTCGCATCCCCGCATCCCTTCCGGGGAAGGTCAAAGGGCCACCGACAAAAGACAACAAATGCACGTGACAAAAGTTTCTCCCGTGGTCCCCGCGGCCCGAGGCTACGCAGCTCGCGCGTGGGGATCTCGGTTTCACGCAGAGGGCTGGCTGCGTTAGAGGCTGCTCAGAGTCGCGGCCACAGGCGGAAGCCGGCCAGGGCCGGAACCAAGCGCGGCCTGTTACCTTTTCCTGCTCCTCGCGAAGCCGCGCCACCTCTGGTGAGCGCAGCGGCGCGGCGGCTGAGGCCTCTGCAAGGGGTTGGGGATCGGGCTCCGGTTCGCACGGGGGGTCCATGGCCGGCGCCGCAGCCTCAGCGAGGCGAACAAGTCCTAAACAAGTGTTTATGGAGGCGGCGTGGCCGGCGGATGCCCAGCGCCCGCGCGCTCGCCCTCATGCACCGCACGCCTCGCTCTGAAGAGGCTGCGCTCACTTTCGCCGCTGCCCCGGGGGCCGCCGCTCGCGTCCGGGCTACCCGCGGCCGCATCTCACACGCGCATGCCGCCGCCGCCGCCGCCGCTGCCGCCTAGGAGCAGCAGGCCCTACACCAGGCGCGCCACGCTCCTCTCCCGCAACCGGGCCCAGCTTAGCGCCCCGCGACAGCCGCGCCTCCTCCGCGCCTCCGCGCACGCCCCGCCCCTCGCCCCGCCCGCGCAGCACGCCGGGAATCTCTCAAACTCCGCCCCACTGGGCGGAACTATGGTGGGGACGGGCGGCCTCCAGGTCGGGTGGAGGCTCAGGACTCGTGCGCAGGATGAGAGGCGGCCTGATAGTGGGTCCCCATTCACTTGGCGCTGCCTGTGGTAGTAGGAACTTAATATGAGCACTGAGACTGTTTCATAAGCTCATTTAATTTTATCAAATTCAGCTGTTTCCCATGCCTTTTAATGAACTAATGTGGTTTAATGAGCTAAAATGCACAATATACAACTATATTTTTGCACATGTATTAATTACTGTACACATTACAACTTTCCTTACATATATTAAGCTGCAGTATTAATATTACTATGTTACTACATATGTACTATGTAGCACATTTTTTCAAGAATAACTGCTGCTCTTTCGCATGTATTTTAAAATTCTGGTGTTTTGTTTAATAGTGGGGACCAAATGCATGGCTTTGGGCTTGCTAGACAAGCACTCTACCAACTGAGCTAAATTCCCATCCCTGTTCCACTCAGTATTTTAAAACTTGGAAGTAGGGTACACCTTTAATTCCCCAGCAGTCTGAAAGGAGAGGCAGGAGGATATCTGTGGTTTGAAGCCAGCCTAGTCCACATAGCAAGTTCCAGGCCAGCCAGAGCTGAATAAATCTCTTGGACCCACTTCCTCCTGCAGCCCTGCGTATAGCCTCTGTTTGTGGCAGTCCTCTAGTCTACATTGTGACCTTGTCCTAAATCTATCACAAGCCGGAACAGTAGGCATGGATCCTGTTACCTCAGCGTTATGTGTGTATAGGAACAGGCTGGTAGGTACCTACAGAATTCCGACCCTTTCCACTTCTGCCCCACCCAGCTCCAACTTCTGTCCACATCCAACCTCTTATCATTTGCATCAAAAAAGAAAAAGCAGGGACGATTGAGGAAGATAGTAAATGTGAATTTCTCTCCCTGCAGATGCAGCAACCTCTGAAACACAATCAAACTCCAAGCACTCATCTTGCCTCCTGCCAAGAGCAGCATCCCTGAATCCTCAGGCACTGCAGCAGGTAATTCTCTAGTGGTGGGCTTTGAATATGAACTGACCCCATGTGTTTCAATACTTGGTCCCTAACAGATAATGCTAATTTGGAAGGATACTTAAACATGAGGATGTACCAGGCAGTGGTGGTGCACGCCTTTAATCCTAGCACCTGGAAGGCAGAGGCAGGCAGATCTCTGATTTTAAAGCCAGCCTGGTCTACAGAGCAAGTTCTAGGACAGCCAAGGCTACACAAAGAAACACTGTCTCAAAAAACCAAGGGTGGGGGGTAGAATTTAGTATGTCATTTAGGATGTAGAACCTAAGTGGAGGAAGTAGGTCAATGAGGTAAGTCTTTGACACTACCTGTCACTCTCTACCTCTTGTTCAGCTGTGAAGTAAACTGAGACAGGCCACACCTCCCTGCCATAATACACTGAATCCTCTGAAATAGCATTCCATACAGAAAATGATCTATGATAGATTTTTTTTTTGTTTGAATGAGTTTTTAAACATGTATCAAGCAAAAACAAAAGTACATATAGCAAGAAGCACAAAAATAACAAAATAAATCAGGCCCTTACAACATCTAGCAGAACTATCCAGTGGGAAGCACGAGGCCCGCCTGCCGCAAGAGAAAGTGTCTCCGAGGACAAGAGAGATAAACCTGGGTAAATCTGAGATACTGGAGTCTGACCTGCTCTCAGAGTTAGTTCCCAGCAAGTGCAAGCAGCACATGCAGTTTACCAACAGTACTTACAGGGCAAATGGTGAGCCAAAGCAAGTGCCTCCTCCCTTACATTGTTTTTGTCAGTCACAGCAATCCAAAAGTAAAAAACATATCTGGTGTGGCTCACTCCACTCCACCCCTGGAATGCCCATGGGCAGATCCCTACCCTCTACTCCTCTTTGATGTGATTAGCCCCAGATCACACAGACCCTGTGCTACAGAAGGCTGGCCCCCAAACCCAGTTCCAGTCTAAGGACAATGGATTTGTATCTGAAGTGGTTGCTGTATAGAGGGCACATCACACTGTATAAATACAGGTTAGTGGAGGCTTCTAAGAAAGTTCTCCTTCATTCCATCAATATCTCCATAAAGAATCCAACCCTTGGACAAGACATAGAAAGCAAGTAGGCATGTCTGTTTTAGCAGCTCTTCTTGTCAGGGGAAGGCATGACAGAGTTCATGGCAGCAGAAGCATGGGACAGGATCTTCACATCACCACAGACCAAGAAGCAGAGAAACAGAATGCTGGCCCCCAAATGGCTTCTGACTTTCCCCCTTTTCATCCAGCCTAGAACCCCAATCCATAGAACTCTTACAATAGATCTCTCAGTTAAAACTCTCTGGAAACTTTCTCAAACACTCGCTCAAAATTAGGGGTCCCTTGAGGCTAAAAGATATGTTGCAGAAGTTAAGAGCACTTGCTGTTCTCTCAGGTGACGATTTTGGATCCTCCAGCTCTAGTGATACAACACCCTCTTCACATGCACAAAAACCCCACACAGAATACATACACATAATTATAAATAAAAATAGGGCTGGACAGCTATACCACTTCTGGGCATACACCTAGAAAATGCTCCAACGTGTAACAGGGACACATGCTCCACTTTGTTCATAGCAGTCTTATTTATAATAGCCAGAAGCTGGAAAGAATCCAGATGTCCTTCAACAGAGGAATAGATACAGAAAATGTGGTACATCTACACAATGGAGTACTACTCAGCTATTCAAAACAATGAATTCATGAAGTTCTTAGGCACATGGATGGAACTAGAAAATCCTGAGTGAGATAACCCAATCACAAAAGAACACACATGGCATGCACTCACTGATCAGTGGATAATAGCTCAGAAGTTCGGAATACCCAAGATACAACTCACAGACCACATGAAACCAAAGAAGAAGGAAAACCATAGTGTGGATACTTCTGTCCTTCTTAGAAGGGGGATCAAAATACCCATGGTAGGAAATACAGAGACAAAATTTGGAGCAGAAACTGAAGGAAAGTGCCTCAGGCCGGCCGATCTGGGCATCCCTCAACCCGCGGGAGAAACGGGGTCCTAGTCAGGTCGACGAGGCGTAGGCGAAGAAATGATGGCAGAGATGACACATGAAGTATAGGATCTGAATGTATTTCTTAAAAATGGCATCAGGCTTTTACAGTCATTGCAAAAGAGAAATGATAAATCTGGTGGCTTAGTAATTAAGGTATATTTAAGGCTACCTGAAACACACTGAATCTAAAGCAGCAGCCATCTCCTCTGGATAGGCACTGCATCCTCTGGGCCCACCTTGGGCCCGGGGGGACTGTGGCCTAAGTTCTAGTGCGAGTCTCCATCCAAGAACTCCCAGAGAGTCCAAGAGAGAATCCAAGAGAGAGCACACAGTGAAAACCAGGCTTATATGGTATACAGGAAACAGGGCGAATGACAAGAGTCACGTAGGCAAGAGACCGCTACACAAGGTCAGTAGGTAGGTAGCCAGGTGTGAAGCAGGCAGAAGAGAGCAATGGTGCTCTCCCCACTGGGGCTAATTTGGTATTCCTATACTAATTCTCTGCTTCTGCTGGAGGCAAGACTAGGAGAATCCGTTCTAGCATTTCCTGTTAATTCTCTGAGTCTCCCTGGCTGGAGGCACGCACCTGGAAGTTCTGACCTAACCATTCTAGCTAATGTCCTTGAGTTTCTAGTATGTAAAACAGTTCTGACTATTGTGAGGCTGCCCTAAGGAATGAGGAAAGAGCTTGACCTCTGTTGTAACTCTAAGGGCAGAACCTGTCTGACAGGCAGATTCCTTGAGAGAAATTCCAAGCTAAGGATAGCTTGGAATTAAATTAGGATATATTGGAATCATCGTGCTGGCCAGGAAACAATGCCCAATCTTAGCCATAAATGAATCATTTCTTGGGGTAACTTTATGCCTAAATATGAGGGCGTGTTGACGATTGGTAAGACTGATCTGGAACACGTCTGAGTTAGGAGATGCCAGCGACTACCTTGAATAGCCAGGAAGCACAGATTCCCTTTTGGGTCCTTATTGCCTCTTGCCCTTGATCAGGTTTTTAAGCCCAATACTGCAGACGTGACTGGAGTAGACAAGTGTGCGTGGCAGGAAAGGCCATCTAGTGACCATCCCACCTAGGGATCCATCCCATATACAGATCCAAACCCAGACACTATTGTGGATGCCAACAAGTGCTTACTGAAAGGAGCTTGATATAGCTGTCTCCTGTGAGGCTCTGACAGTACCCGACTAATACAGAAGTAGATGCTCACAGCCATCCATTGGACTGAGAACAGGGTCCCCAATAGAGGAGCTGGAGAAAGGACCCAAGGAGCAGAAGGGGTTTGCAGCCCCATAGGAGGAACAACAATATGAACCAACCAGTACCTTCAGATCTCCCAGGGTCTAAACCACCAACCAAAGAGTACACATGGAGGGACTCATGGCTCCAGCCGCATATGTAGCAGAGGATGGCCTTGTGGGACATCAATGAGAGGAGAGAGAGGCCCTTGGTCTCATGAAGGCTTGATGCCCCAGTGTAGGGAAATGCCAGGACAGGGAAGCAGGA
>JADRCD010196775.1:13223-23934 GCA_019843815.1 Montemys delectorum | reverse complement strand
GGGGAGAAAGCCATAGACCTCAGAAACTGTTCAGGGACGGTGCTTGGGGCTGGACGTCAAGGTTTCTAGTCTGCCTTGCGTTCATTGCAAAACAGCCCTTCAAAACAGGAAATGATAGGAGGTCAGCTCATCTTGCTTTCCTCCTAACTTTTCAAAGATAGTTGTTTTTGAAACATGTCTCCAGGGGAGCGGTGTGCATGTTGCAGGTGGGGGCTTCTAAACTCTTAACTGCAAAACTGTTAAAGCAGTCACAGTGACTTTAGTTGAGACTCCTAGCAGTGGGGATATGGATTCTGACATGGCCACTTCCTGTAGCCAGGCGGGACCCCTAGTGGAGGAATAAGGACAGCAATCCACCCACAAAACCTTTCATCCAAAATGTGTCCTGTCTACAAGATATGCAGGGATAAACATAGAGCAGAGACTCAGGAAATGCCCAACCAACAACTTGTCCAATTTGAAACCCATTTCATGTGCAAGAATCAATCCATGATACTATTAATGACACTCTCTTATGGTTGTGGACAGGAGCCTAAAATAACGGTACTCTGAGAGTCTCCACCCAAGAGCCAGTGAAAAGAGATGCAGAGACTTACACCTAAACATTAGATGGAGCTTAAGAAATATTATGGAAGAGTTGGAAGACTCAAAGAGGACAGGGACTCTACAGAAAGACAAACAGAGTCAACTAACCTGGACTCTTTGGGGATCCCAGAGATTGAACTACCAACCAAGGAGCAACCACGAGATGGACCTAGGCCCCCTGCGCATAGGTAGCAGATGAGCATCTTGGTCTTTATGAAATACCCAACAACTGGAGCAGAGGTTGTCCTTGAGCCTGTTGCCTGTCTGCTTGTGGATCCCATGCCCCTAAACGGACAGCCTTGTCTGTCTTCAGTGGGAGAGGATGCACCCCATCTAGCAACTAATACTTGAGTGGTTGTGGGGAAGATGGTACCCAGAGGAGGGCTTCCCCTTCTCAAAATAGGGGGAAAGGTAGAATGGAGAAGGAGAACTTATGTGAAGGGGTACTGGGGAGAGAGAAAGAGCTGGTTATGTGGTGTAAAGTGAATGGATTAGTTAAAAAAGAACAGTTAGGAAAGAAAAAAAATCCACAGTGTCTTAGTCAGGGTTTCTATTCCTGTACAAATATCATGACCAAGAAGCAAGTTGGGGAGGAAAGGGTTTATTCAGCTTACATCCACATGGCTGTTTATCACCAGAGGAAGTCAGGACTGGAACTCAAGCAGGTCAGGAAGCAGGAGCTGATGCAGAGGCCATGGAGGGATGTTCCTTACTGGCTTGCTTCTCCTGGCTTGCTCAGCCTGCTCTCTTATAGAACCCAAGACTTCCAGCCCAGGAATGGCACTACCCCTTTGATCACTAATTGAGAAAATGCCCCACAGCTGGATCTCATGGAGGCATTTTTCTAACTGAAGCTCACTTTTCTGTGATAACTCCAGCCTGTGTCAAGTTGACACACAAAACTAGCCAGTACACACAGTATTTTAAGAAATTCTATTTCTTTAAAACTAATAACTCATGGAAATGACAGTCTTTGTAGCTTGTCATACCACTATTTGTAAGGTTGCTGAGTTGTTTGTTGCTCTATTGGTGAGCCTAACGTGCCCTGAAGTTTTTCTTTCACCTCCAATGACTTCCACCCTTTGGTATTGCAACACTCTGTGGTGAAACTAAAGTTTTCCAGCCTCTTTCTGTTGAATTAAAAGGGCAGAGCAGACATTTGGCTTAGAAAATGGTTCTTAATACTGTAAATATCCTCTAGATGCCTGGACTGGAGTCTTTTAAACTACAGCTTAATTTTAGTGGCACTCCATACAGTGTAGGCTGCCAGCATTTTTCCTCATTAATGATGTTGATGAGCTGCTGAGGAGAATTTGTTTCTGCAAGAGTCTCCCTGCCTCCTTTGCCACTGCAGCTAGTACTTGGGAATCTGAGAGTGATGTAGGACTTTGTGTGTGGTTCTGCCCATTGGGATCTTTGTCTACATTTGAGCATTTACTTTCATTCCTTTGGTTGCCTCATCCAGAAGAATGGACCCCATTCTTGACTCCTGCCTCTCTCTGCTCTCTTGTCTAACAGTCCTTACAGCAAAACTTATCGTTTCTTTGATCACGTCTTAGTGGTTCCATTTCCTTCTGCTGGAAAGCTCTTGCCCTTTGCATTGACCAAGAGAAATCCAAGATGAAGTAAAATTTCACAAAGTTTTTTGAACCAAGCAAATAGTTCCAGAAAGCCACAGTTCACTCTGAATTCCATACCCATCTTCCCATGTACAGATCATATGTATAGTCAGAAAGAGGACAACAACACAGACAACCTGATTAGCCATGGCCAACCTTGGCTTATTAACATGGTCATGTTTTGGCAGCTCCCAGTTTTTATTGGCAGAAGATTTAAGTAACTGATTACTGATGCTCAGTTGGTGTTTCAAAGCGATACTTTTAGTTTGGTTAAAATCTGGTTATATAACAAATAGCATCCAGTCCAGCCCTGTACAGAGGTTGCTTTGGGCCAGACTTTAGCATTTAGGTATGGAGACAAATTTAGGCCAAACTTGACAGTTTAATATGGGGTGATGAAGGCAGTCTTCTTGGATCTGATTACATCTCTTTTTGTTTACTACTGTCTTACCTCAGCTTTGCATTCCTGCCACAGAAAGTGGTTCCCAGGGTTTCCAGCATGCCATGCATTCAAGTCTTTAAGGACATTTAGCCTTATGTCAAGGACTTCCTGTCTTTTTTTTTGGGCTAACCTCTACAAATCTTCAATGTCTTCATTTAGATGCTGCCTTTGCCTAGAAGGCCTCCTCATTTTCCCAGGACAGAAACTAGCCTCCTTCACAACCATAGCAAGTAGCAGAGCTTAGCTTTAGCCTAGGTGCTTATCAACTTCATGTCTGTTCCACCTGCCATGGTTTCTTGCTTCCCAAGGGAGTGTATAGACTTGGGTTTTTATCATATATAGAACTTGGCACAGGAAGATGATCTAGTTTTTGCTCCTTTAAATCTTTTCCTTCTATTGTCTTGTATGTCAGTGGCTGTGCTGGCTTTCATTCACATCGTATTTAACAGTCATATGCCATATGCTTTCTTCTGCTTGTTCTTGCTGGTAGTAACTTTAGGTTTTAAAAATATGTAGAATGTTAATATTCATAAAATTCTCTCTTTGACTTGCAAATTGCAAAGACAATAACCAATTGCTTGAAAGTGTGGTTACCTGAGCCCTTTGTGATCCAATATTGTTTTATGAATATTCATTTTTCTTATGAATATTAATCTTATAATGTGTTGCATAACTGATAACTCTGGCATATTGTTTGACTGGTGCCCATGAATAGGCTGGGGTTTCCCAAGCCAGTCTCTTAAGCAATAGTTCTATCAAACAAAAGTGGATGAAAACTCATGTCTGATCAAATATTTTGGACTAGTATTGGACTATAACTATATATCTGACTATAATGAGATATGAATGTAACTTCCTCTATAGATCTCAAGGATCTATTCATTCCATGGAAAATATTTAAGAAAGATTTTAATTATTTGTCTCATGATGAAACTGCTGGTGAGTGACAAAGTGGGCAGAACGCATTCTGTAACTTGTCACCGCAGCTCTTTATTCAGCTCTGGTCATCCAAGCCCCAGGTCCTGGCTGCTAATTTTAAGTTTGGTGTGGTAATACAGTGTTGTGAAAATATCTCTTAGTAAGAGACTTGCTATTTTTCTGGATCTCACAGCCAGAGTTCATAGTACACAAAGAGATCACTTAAGACTGCTATTCTCTTACATACTCAGCCTGGTTGATTAACCTACCTTTTAAAGAAAAATGTAACAACCAACCTGACTTTTCTTGGATTTTTTATGTAATCAGCTTTCACAGTGTAACCTAAGGCATAGTTATAATCTTAAATTATGTGCTTTTTCATGCCCCTGACCCATAGTAATGTGTTTGGGAATGTATGGCATGGTATAAAACAAATATCCACCATGAGTTTGTATATTGCATGGATATAGTCTGCTAAGTCTATTTGTAATAATGTTTACAGTACTATTTGTTATCTGGGTCAGCTGGAGTCAGTGACTTAAATCCCTTGTAAACTCTGTTAAAGAATTCTGTGAAGGGTCCCTCATTCCTTCTCCCTGTGATGCTTTCTGTACTGTTTAATAATTACAGAGACAATTTCACTTGTTAGACACACATCTGCACACACAGATGGACACAGACACAGACACAGGGACAAGGACAGATTCACAGGACAGCATTCAGCAGGCACAGATGCAGACTCATGCAAACCACAGAGCGTGACAAAACATGGTGGTGAGAGAGGGAAAAGTAGAGAAGTCAAATCTGGGCTTACTTTTGGTTAAGTGCTCCAGGAGGGAAGCACCTTGCAACTCTTTTTCCTTAAAGCAACATCAAGCATTATTGATAAATTGACTCTGAGTTTATCACTGATGTGTTCAAATCAACACAATGTTGGGAGGATGAAGTTACCTTTCCAGACTGTTGCCATATCGGGTAGAGAGGATAGAAACTGAGCAAGTCTATGGAGAATGACCCTCAATACTAAATTGAGTTCCATGGCTAAGGCTCCATTTCTTAAGAGAATTATTTTGAGTTACCTTCAGCTATGTTTTCAAATAATCTAAACATCTTCCCATGTTGGATGGTGTTACAGTGAGATATGAAAATCCATTTCCACTGCCTGTAACCCATTCTGGCTGTCTCATGCTTAGCAGACAGATGCTATGCTTTAAGTAGAATTTCTTGCAGCATGGTTTATTTTATAATCATCTTGCTTACTTCCTGGGTTCAGGACTTTGGAATACCACCAACCCCAATCAAATTGATTATTTAAGACACTGAGAATAAAAAAAATTAGTTGCTTCTCATCATAATAAAATATGGATCTAGTGATATATAGGCACCACAAATAAACTGGGTTATGTTAAATTTATGGGAAATGTAACTCAGCAAGTGTGTCGTTGCCATTAATATGAAATATAGTTAGATGACTTTGGTGTAGGTTCAGTCAAATGGAAATTTAGGTTCTTCATTGAAAAGAAGAGATTTACGGAGTGCAGTAAGAGCAGTTGGATCTTTAAGATTAGGATTTTCTGTGTTGAAAATAAAAGCTTGTAGTGAAATGAAATAGGTTGACTTGATAGGACCTAGGGTAGAGAATAATGATCAGATATAGGATAGATATGTTCACTGCACATAGGAGATGAAAATTTTGCTTTAACTTATTATTTATTGTATACCTACTATATCCTGGATTCTGAGATAACATGGCAAATTGGGCAAATTCTGAGATAACAGTGATTTTTCATCTAATATGAAAAATTAGATTTCTTGAAGAGGTTAGACCATATGCACTTAAAGATAGGTAGTGGGCAATATTATGGGGAAGTACGTGGCTATGGAAGTTTGATGGGATCAGTTACATCCTATTACCTCCTCTTGGGAGGATGGATGGCCCTTGTGAAGAAGAAGTTCTAGTCTAGAGACTTGGTGAAGTTTGTTTCATGGGAGTGGGGAGGACATCCCCAAGTGGGAGAATTTGTGATGCAGAAAAGTGTAACATGAGAAAAATTAACAGAACCTCAACAGTCCTTTTCAGTGGCCTAAAAGCTTAAAAAAATTAGAAATAAATTTAACCAAAGGCAGCCAAAGTCTTGTTTTTGCAAAGAATAAACTACTTTTGCTTAAGGTTTGGTGCTTCTCAATTCTGTTAAGCCACCAATTCTGTGGAAATTAATCTTAGATGTAATACAAGCCCAATCAACATAAAACATTGAGGGGGCAGAAACCAAGAAGTTGATCATAAAATCTGAATGAAAACACAAAGAATCAAAGGCAGTCACAATAGCTTTGTCAAACAGTAAATTTTCAGTTGATGTTAATGATATTGCAATGACTTAATGTTAATGACAGAATAGAAGAAAGTCTAGAGTCCTATATTTTAGAGTTGATTGATATTGACAAAGTGTCAGTGTACTCTAATGAGGAAAGGTACTGGGCAGTTGGGCATACCATATAAGATGAAAGAATGTTTGAGGAGGTAATAAACAAGGGAAATGATGTTACACAGGTCACACAATTGCCTGAGATTGATAATCAAATGGTGTGGACAGTTTTCCACTGCTCATGTGCTTCCTTGACAGTACTTTGCTGAATTTATATTTTCCATGTATATAATGTTCTTTGAAGTGATGTACCTGGGTGATTTTTTCTTATGTTAGTACCTAGTTTGTGACATAAAAGTATTGAGATTTAATAACAGGCATTCCCCACAAATAAGCTAGGTCGATTGAATAAAAATAAAACAAAACAAACAAAACAACAAAACCCAAACCATCCACAGTGGGAATTTTGTCTCTGTAGTGTTTTCTGTACCTGAGATTTTAATTTCTGTATGAACTTCAATTTGCAACCAGAGAAATCCTTCAACAGCCTGATTTTATTTTGATAAATAATGAATTATATTTGGATACATGTAAAGTTGGCCATGGAATCAAGTAAGCAAGAACTGATTGACATTTTGGTGTCAAAGAACATTGGAGTTTGAACACTGCCAAGTTTTATATTTTCTGGGAAGCCAACTGCATGGGAAATTTTCAGGTTCTGAATCATTTTGAGCATGGTTTGAAAATGTTATTTTGGAAAAAGTATTAGACAGAAATCCATGTAAATATGACAGAATATGGGAAAAGAATATCCCAGCATCAAAATTGTTTGTGATGTGATAGAAAGAGGAGTTTTAAAACTCAACAAGATGTTTTCATGTCCTGCATCTTCTAGGACATAGGATTTGATGTGCTGAGGAGTACTGAATGGGATTGTCCTGTTGCATAGGATGAGAAAGTTCCTAATGCTTTGGAACTACAAACACTGTTAGTACAAGTATCAAAGAAAAAATAGTAAATGTGGGCAAATCATGAATTGCTCCTTAGCTAAGCAAATACACGACAATGAAATGACCACTGCCTTGGTAGGTTAACCCATGTGACCAGGTAAGGCAGCCAGAGCTACTTCAGGTATGAGGTTTGTCCCTACTCTTAGGACTATGCTGTTGTTACAGAATGGAGCTTTGAGTTCTTCTTTTCCTGCTTGGTACTACCACTGTTTTTAAGGTAAAAGCCTAGGTAGGCTAGGCTTTTCCACTTGTTCTGTACCCAGTGTGCCAACTAATGAGATGAATGATGTTTAAAAAGCAGGCTAAGATTTATTCGGTGACTCCCAGTCTGTCTCTGGGGTCCTACATGATTTTTAGGCTGAAATAAATGAAGCAGAAGTCTTCACTTGAGGTGACAAGCCTGGTTCCTCCTACAGGATCACTTCCCTAGTTTTGCTTCCACTATTTTGGATAATGGTGGTCATCTGGATTGGGGAGTGTCTCTCTTGCCAGGTTCTGCTATTCATGAAATCCAAGGTGCTCTAAGAATAAAGGTTAAGGATAATGACTTATGGCCATACCTTCAGACAAAGTAAAGGAGACAGACAGACAAGACAGACATAAAATGAAGGCCAAAGTGTGAGGCTTCTACCTTATATTTGTCATCCTATAGGCCCAAGTGATGACTCAATACATTTTAACAAAAGCAGTTTTACTATTAATTAATGATGGTGAGGCAAAATGTTAAAGGGGCCTCTCTTAATTTTTAGGTGAGAATACCCTGTAATCTATCTATCTATCTATCTATCTATCTATCTATCTATCTATCTATCATCTATTATCCATCTACATAATTTATATAAATATTTTATATGAGAAAACTGTGCTGTTCAGAGGAGTCCTGGTTTCTTTATTGGCACAAGTTAGGACAAAGAAGATTGTGAAGAAAGCTGATCTAGCAGAGCAAGCTCAGAGGGGGAGGGAGAGGGAAATGCTGGTGACAATTGATTCTACTTAAATTCTATGAAACAATAAAACCTTTAAAATTTGACATTGTTTAAGGGTTGATTGAAAATGGTGCAATCCCAGAAGTCTGATTGTTTGCTTTAAGTTTTTCCCCCAATTGTTATTTTCAGTTTCTGGGGAAAATGTATTTTTATCTTTAAAAATGCATGATTGCACAAATTCCTTCCAGCTCTGGTAATTTGGTTGGAAGCCTTTCTTCATGTATGAATGTAGATGGTGGGAACATTGACTTTCTGATGAATTGTTTGCTTTTCTATTCTACAAAGAGCTTAAAATACATCATTGTTCTTTCTCCAAGCAGAAATGGGTTATCATTTCCTCTACATTGTGTCTCAAAAAGTGAAGCCTTTCTATGAGCTCTGCAGATAAGGATATCTACTTCACCAAACAATCAAAAGCTAAATGGTCTTGCTCTTGGTCTTCACTATATCCAAGATGCTGTCCTACTCCTCACTAGGTCTGTGGGGAATTTATAAAGGAAACTCCCTCTTTTCTGTCTTACCACTTTCTACCCATCCATTCAGATTCCTTCTGTATTTTTTTCCTATACTAGGAAGTTGGATTGTTCAAAGGCATCAATTGGTTCTTTTGACCTCTGGCTTCTGTTTGGGTGTGGACAATGGAATGTAGCAGAAGGCTTTTGGAGGGAATCAGAACAACATACTGATGAACTTATACATCCCTGTAAGTGAAGTCATCAGTAGTGACTGCATCCAAGCCCAGTTAACAAATTTTTCTACCTGTATGAGCCATGGCCACTTTTTCCTTCATCCCTTCACGTCTAGGAATGGTAATACACTACTACTGGGTACATCATTGTCTTTTAAGGATTCCTGCATCTGCCTATTTGTTATACATTGTCCCTATCTCAAAATACTCAATTCAAGAGAGTACATTTGCTTTTTAAAACTGGGACCTTAAAGCATCCAATCTATTTTTCATTATCTTTTTCTCTTCATGAGATATCTAGCCACATCCATCACTATTCTCCTTTAACCACTGTGGACAGTTAGTGGGAACCTCCTTTAACTTTCTTCTATGCCTCTTTTCTTCAGTTATAGTGTTTTCGTTGTGAACAGTTGCACAGCGATGGTTTGATTCAGTCAGTACATCCTAGATAATTTGCTCTTATATCTCAAGGACATCCCAACCACCTTATTAGTTAGTAAATGAATGTGTTTCTGAGAACATTCTCACCATTTTTACCTGTACATTTATTGAAAAGTACACTTGAAAAATAAGGAATTCACAAAGATGGAGTGAAAATAGTCATAATTATATGCTTTCTGTGTTCCCCTTTAGCAATTAGAATTTCATTGAATTTTTGGTTGGTAATGTTAGGGCCTGAACCTAGGGGTTCTCACAGGTGCTCTGTTGCTGAACTATATCTACTCCTAGTAATGATCATTGTAATGGGAATCTGTATATCACCTCAACAAAATGATATAATTAATCAGTTGCGTTAGTGGTATAGAATATAGGACCACACAAACGAGCGTGTTGATATGTTGTTAAGTGTGGACACCATATTGAGGTAAATGTTTCTTTCAATATAGTGTTAGTGCCATTTTGTATCCTGTATCTTAGAGTATAAAAAATGAACTCTGTGGCCTTGGCAGAGGTCTGGGTTCACTTCTTGTTTTATAACTTGCATTCCCAAAGAGCATTATCTTTGTCCCAAATTTGAAAAATTGAAACAAATTCTTTTTACTTTCAGAATGAGATTATTGTCTTCACAGATATCACTAACCTGATAAATATTTGTCTTTCAACCCAAATCATGAAAACTGAAAAACACAACCATAAATAATGAAGAACCATAGCAATTAGAAGTGTAGCAGCCATTTGTTACAGTAGTGAACAGAGCAAAAGTGAGTCCTGGAGGTTTCCAAAGTCCCAGAAGGTGCTATGCACTCAGTCCTTTAGGGGAGAAAGGGAATCAAATGGTCTTACTTTCAAGGTCTGAGTATGAACTGTGTGAACCGTAA
The DNA here is from genome assembly GCA_019843815.1 of Montemys delectorum. Taxonomy (NCBI): domain Eukaryota; kingdom Metazoa; phylum Chordata; class Mammalia; order Rodentia; family Muridae; genus Montemys; species Montemys delectorum. The sequence continues at coordinate 14,001 of JADRCD010196775.1, read as the reverse complement.
TACAAACCTGCTGTGCATAGGTACCCACTAGTGTCATCGTGGAACCACTGGTGTGGGGGTATCCAATCACTTTCTGGTTGGATTTGAGGTCCATCTTCTTCATAGGAGGAAATCCATGCCTTATACTTGAAATCTTTTCAAAAACTCATAGTAGAATGTCCATAGGCTTTATAGGGACAACTGAACACTCTCGTTTAGCTAAACTGACAGCCTTAATTGGAGAGCTTGCTTTTCTGCTGAATGTTCGTTAATGGAGAAACTCAGCATTGGGGCTGAGAACAAATGACTGATGAGCCCTCAATTAAACCCTTTAACCATCCCCTCTCTCCTTGTTTTCTTTCTGCTGCTGTAATAAAACCCTAACCAAAACCAGCTCGAAGAGCAAAGGCTCTATTTGACGTAAACAGCTCTATCACAATCCATCATTGAGGGAAGTCAGGGTAGGGACACAGGCAGGAGCAGAGGCAGGGATCGATTATGGAGAGAAACTATGTACTGGTGTGATCCTAGGCTCACATTCAGCTCTCTTTCTTATGCATCTAGGCCGACCTGCTCTGGGCTGGCACTGCCCGTAGTTCCCATAGCCCCTCTGCAGCAATGAGTAATCAAGAAAATGTTCTACAGGCACAGGCCAATCTGATCAAAAAAATTGTTTTTAATTGAGGTTTCTTCTTCTCAGGTGTGTCTGGTTAACAGTAAAACTAACCAGGAAACCCCCTAAGGTTCAGGGGACATTATGGAACAGGGAGTGGAAAACCTGTGAGAACTGCCAAATAAG
>JADRCD010196775.1:0-12823 GCA_019843815.1 Montemys delectorum | reverse complement strand
GGTATCCAATCACTTTCTGGTTGGATTTGAGGTCCATCTTCTTCATAGGAGGAAATCCATGCCTTATACTTGAAATCTTTTCAAAAACTCATAGTAGAATGTCCATAGGCTTTATAGGGACAACTGAATACTCTTGTTTAGCTAAACTGACAGCCTTAATTGGAGAGCTTGCTTTTCTGCTGAATGTTCGTTAATGGAGAAACTCAGCATTGGGGCTGAGAACAAATGACTGATGAGCCCTCAATTAAACCCTTTAACCATCCCCTCTCTCCTTGTTTTCTTTCTGCTGCTGTAATAAAACCCTAACCAAAACCAGCTCGAAGAGCAAAGGCTCTATTTGACGTAAACAGCTCTATCACAATCCATCATTGAGGGAAGTCAGGGTAGGGACACAGGCAGGAGCAGAGGCAGGGATCGATTATGGAGAGAAACTATGTACTGGTGTGATCCTAGGCTCACATTCAGCTCTCTTTCTTATGCATCTAGGCCGACCTGCTCTGGGCTGGCACTGCCCGTAGTTCCCATAGCCCCTCTGCAGCAATGAGTAATCAAGAAAATGTTCTACAGGCACAGGCCAATCTGATCAAAAAAATTGTTTTTAATTGAGGTTTCTTCTTCTCAGGTGTGTCTGGTTAACAGTAAAACTAACCAGGAAACCCCCTAAGGTTCAGGGGACATTATGGAACAGGGAGTGGAAAACCTGTGAGAACTGCCAAATAAGGAAAAAGTTAGCAGAGTACCATCTTTTGAGCAAGGTACATTCATTTTAATCTTGAACACACAGCAGCAATGGATGCTTCCACTGGTCTATGTAAACTTCGGCCTGCCAACAAGAGCAGAAGGAGGAGGAACTCAAGAGGACTCTATTGCCTCACTGCTTAACCATTTCTCCTGATGGATTCAGGGAAAGGAGAGTTCCTACTTTCAGTTCTGTACCTACTAGTGACCCCACCAGGATCCAGTGGATTGTTTCAAAGCACAACATGGTCCTGATTAAGCTAAATTGGTCTCAGAACTAACTCTAAGGTTATGAATCTGGGAAGGAGACTAGTGGAAAAGCATTGTTGTTAATAGGGACCTGGGGTCATCTGGGGCCTGGGAGATAGCTCAGTCTGGACAGTGAGTGCTTTCAAGAGCTGAAGACCTGAGTTTGATTCCTAACACTGTAGATACAATCTCTTGTACTGTATGGAAGCATCATCAGCACCTGTCAATAAAATGCTATTGGCCTCTTAGTTTAGGCACGGAATAGGGAAGTGGAAGTGCCAGTACAGAAAGGATTTCTGGGGAATAGAGGTAGGTGCGAAGGAGATGCATGAAACTGAGAAGATAATCGGCTACCTGGCACACTTAGGATAGAATAAACTGGATTATTGAGATATAAGGTAGTTGGGGAACAGAGCCAACACTATTGGCATAAGAACTTACTTATACATAAGATTTCTCAGAGTCGTTATTTCTGGAAACAAAGTGGACAGATGGAAAAACATGAGGTTATAGATGGTGCCAAATTGGGGGAGGAGGGATAGAAGTCAAGCTTAGAATATTAGATTCGGCCATTAGCCAAAGTTCTGGACATGGCATCTCCACTGGAAAGCCAGGCATGGTCCCTTTAAGAACTGCCACAACAGAGGTGAGCTGAGTACTTGAGCAGCAGTCTGTGAGCATCATTGTGTAGCAAGAAGAAATGTATGATAGCCTGCAACTACAACACCAAGGACAGCCTTGCACTGTCATGGCTGCTGAGAGAGACAGGCCCAGTCCAGCATGGCTGGTACATGTAGCTGGGACAGCAAGGGATGGGTAATATGCTGCTTCCCTGGCTGAGGACTTGCAGCTGAGAAGCTGTGGCTGACTGGCTTTAAGCAGTTTCCTAACAACCGGGAAGGAACAGCTAACTCAGCTCACAGAGCTGCACAGCAGTTTCTCTCAGGTTTCCCCCAAATCGCTGGAGGTGCCTGCCACTCAGCAGGGCTCGGGTATCCAGTGACATGCAGGTCAGAAATGCTGGCTACTTCTCTGTCCCTTCCCTGTGAGCAGAAGAATTGGGGGGTAGGGGTACTGAGCATGGGAAAAGTAGCCAAACAGACTGAGAGAAGACAGGAAGAAATCTAAAGCCCCAGACTTCTGAACTGGTATGGCATTAAGTCTGAAAATAATAAAAGAGGAACAAGACTAAATATAAAACCTCATAGATAAGTGATTTAAAATTGGCAAATTGAAGTCCTTAAGGAGAGAACTTAGAGATTAAAGGGAAAAATATGTTCTATGCTAAAAATGGAAAGAAATACAATGACACAATGCATCTGGGTCCCATATGATTTTGTTTCACTTGTCAGCATACAAATGGTTGTTTTTTGTGTTTTTGTTTTGTTTTGTTTCGTCTTAGTAACAATTGCAATCAAGAAGAAAAACAAAACAGGTAACGTGTATTGTTGATCCTTTTCCGTGGGAACAGCTCTGGAACTGGCTAAGGACATGAAAATCTCTCCAGCCAGAACTTAAGTTAAGCACAGCCAGTATATCTTATTGGCTACAGAATCCTCAAAACTTATCAGGCCATTCTTTCATATGGCATAGACAAAAATTATATTCCAGTTTGGTTATGTAATTCAAACTAACTTATAAAGAAAGACGGATGCCTTACCTGCTTGAACAGAGAGCAGAGAATCATCTTTCACTGGCTTGTGCACACGGCACATTCCATACATACATTAGTGCAAAAATGTATATTACCTATGAGAGTTTTTATGTTTGTAGACATCAGTAAAGTCAGTGCAGCCTTGAGAGAATTAGCCTTGTGGATGCTGGAATGCTGAGACATATTTGATCTAGAATCCTGCTTGGTCCAGCTTCAGACTGTCTTAATATCAGTCTCAACAAAACCTGCTTCCAGGATCACTTCAAAGAAAGCTGCTAATTGGTCTAGCACCACAGATTGCTACAACCAGGACTTCAGTTAAGCCCCCAACTTTCTCAACATGCAGAAGCTAGACAGCAAATGCTATAGCTAGCTTTCTGAAGACTGACCAATATCTCCATGTTTTGAAACTCCTCTCCAAAGCAAAATGACGCCCAAGGTGGGAGGAAGCAATTTTAGAGAACTGAGCCTCATTCCCAAGAGGTGGGTGGATGTTTTTTGGTCAATCAAAGGATGATCGATGTTTGTAGTCATTTATGAGGGCTGATTACACGTTGTTATCGGCTTGGATAGGGAGGAAACTGCGGTTCTTATTGCCTGCAGCTTCCCACAGAGATCTCTGGCCTGGCTTGGTGGGGGAGCCCTTGTGCATAGAATCGAGTGAGCAAGGACGGGGCATCTCTGCCCTGTCTTTCAAGATGCTCTGTTTCTCTGCGCTGCCCTGTCGTGAGTCCGGTTGGGCTGGGCCGACGGGCCGACTAGCCCGTGAGTTCGGCGCAGCTTCAGGCCACGTTTCAGGAGAGCAGAGCTCTTCCCAAGTGTTACAGCTCTAGAACAAAAGGCTCAGACCACGGAGTAGATCTTTCACACACTTTACTTTCCTGGATACCATACATATATATAGTTTTGGGGGATCATTCATATTTTGGCAGCAGTTATTTCTCATTGGTTTAGGCTGAGAATCTTTATTTGCATGTTAGAGGGCTTGACTAATATTACACATCTCTCCTGCTGGGTGTCGTTGTCAGGGGGTTGGGCTGAAATCTGAGCCATGGTCTCAGGAGCAATTCACCAACCGCCTTCGTCCCTTTGAGCAAATTCTCAGTAGGTCTCCGGGGTTCCAAGGTGGCTCTACTGGACTCTGGCTGTCAAAATTGACCATTGCCCCACAGGAAACAAAATGAAGGAGGTTAAATTCAGGGATTTCTTTTTATCTTTCTTTTTCTTTCATTTATTGTTCTTTCTCTCCTAAATACTATTAGGGGGGAAAGGGAGGAAAAGAGATGAAAAGGAAAAAAGGAATATGGGAATAATAAATGAGTCATAGGAATAGAGGGTAGATTATAGAATATATTCTTAAACTCTAGATCAACAACTGCCAAAAATCTTACATTGGTACAGATCTTTGTATATTGATACAAAATTAAGGTTATATTTGGTTACATTGGGATAGATTTGCGTATATTGATACAAAATCAAGGTTATCTTCAGTTACAACATACTATATATCAACTCCTTACGTAATTATTAAAAATACAATGTTAGGTTACAGTCACTTTGAAAGCTGCTATTACAACCTGTTTATGATAATTAAGATATGAAAGAATAGTTAATCAATCAAGTTTATGGTCATGTTACACATTAGTCCAGTTTATTACAGAAATATGTTTACAAAGTTGAACAGATAGTAGTTAGAGACAAGCAACATTTGCCTATTCAGATATACTCTAGACAGATGTCTTCAAAATCTCAGAATTCCACAGAATATGACATTTAAAGATGTTTTATTATTAAAAGGCTTTTAGGACAATGGCACAGGTCTGCTCTTGTTAGCATCACAATTCTACTTCAAAAAAGATGATGAGCATCAAAGAACCTCTATATGGAGTTGCCTTTAAAAGTGGCAAGGTAGGCGCCCGACAAACTACTGTCCTTCATTCAACTACAGACATATGCTCTTCAAGCAGGACAAACACTGGATGCAGGGATGTTAACTGCTGAACTTTGTCAAGACAGAATAAGCAGTCCACCATATTTTCTGCTTCACAGAAACATCTGTTGTATTCTGGGCCAAAGGCTGAAGATGGTACTCTAACATTATAGAGGAATATGAGGGGACTATCTAGGAAGTTAGCTTTCTCTGTCATTTCTTTAGTTTTGGAAGTTGTTTGCTCTGTACATCCTACACACTCAGATAATATTTATTCATTCTGAAGTCTTTGATGCAATTGAAGACTAGTTAGTTATAGTCTCACAATTAAGCTTTAGGTGTTTAGGATTTAAGAAAATATTCTTAAGTCTAAGATGTTTTAGGTTTGTAATGCAAATTATGATAGAAATAGATTTAGGTATAAAGCTCAGAATTCACCAAGACAGGACAGATAATAGATAGATAATTCTCCAAGTTTACCAAATACATATGCACTGGACATCGTGAATACAAATCTTACCTAATAGTTCTCATAATTTTCATTATTGTATATAGTTTATTATTATAATAAAAAGAGTCCTTAAAAGCTGCAGGGAATATAGAGAGAATCTCTTGTACTATATGGAAGCGTCACCTGTCAATAAAATGTGTTGGTCTATTAGCTTCAGAAGAAAACAGGGGTGTGGACATTCTGATACAGAGAGAAAATTTCTGGGAATAGAGTCATGTGTGAAGGAGATTCGTCCCAAATGCTGAGAAGGAGTCAAATGCATAAAATTGAGAAGAGTCATGTGGCATGCTCAGAATAAAATAAACTGGACTATAGAGATATGAGCTAGCTAGGGAACAGAACCAAAGTTAATACTCTAAGAATTTATTGATATGTAAGTGCCGCTTCCACCTCGACCAGCAAGGAAGACGAGACCCAAGAGCTCTTCTTTAAGCAGTTTATTCAGGAACCTTGAACAATCTTCTTCTGACCCCTCGGGCACTTCCCTTAGCCCTTAAATGCTCCATACTGAGCCTATCTCAGTAGGCCATGTGGTACATGCAGATAGGTTGCCAAAGACGGAAGCAAGCCAGGTAAACAAGCATAGACAATTAAGGTGTTGTTTATCATTCTTCCGCTCCAGCAAGGAGCAGAAGCCAGCGCCATCTCAGGGCGTGGTCCAGTGCTCTCCACATGTAAGAAGTATCAGAGGTAATATTTCTGGGAACAAAGTAGTCATGCGGAAGAATATGAGGTTACAGATGACATTAACTGCAAAACACCCATATGAAAAATGGTATAGTGGCATGTTGGGGATAGTCTTGTGCACTGGGTATTCAGATGCTGACTTCTATGCACAGACATTTGGTTGCAATCTAGTTGCTGGTGCAGTCAAGTATCTCAATGTTATACAAAACTGTATCCAACATCTCTGGTTAATAAAGAATTGATTCAAACAATAGCTTGGCAGGAGAAGAGAACAGGACAGGACCCCTTTTTTGGGGGTCTCAAGGAAATAAAAAAAAAGAGAGGAAGAGAAGAAGGTGTTGAGAGTCCATGTGGCACACATGGAACAGAATGAGTCAGGGCAAGACTCAGATTGAAGGTAAAGGACCACATGACTGGATAATAGGCAGCCATGGAGAGTTAGAATAGATTAGAGTTTTCTCAGCTTAGTGCTAGTAGATTTAATAAAAATAGCAGGTCTTTGTGTCATTTATTTGGGAGCTGAGTGGGAATAGAAATACCTTGTTACCTGGGAGCAAAAGGAGTGTAAAACCCCATCCCCTCCCACAAATACTATCATGTAATCCTAGTACTGGGGAAGCCAAGACAGGAAGATATCTAGGGCTATTGGCCAGCTAGTGTATGCAGCTTAATTAGTGAGCTCCAGGACAATAGGAGACCCCATTTCAAAAAAAGATGGACAATATTCCAGAGGATGATCCCGTAACTTTCCTCTGATATTCATACAAGTGTGTACTCACTCTCATATACATGAGTACACACACACACACACACACACACACACATACAGAGTATACTTGAATGTTTATTTATACACATATTAAAATCTTAGTGGGTTTTAATAATAAAAGTAAATTTACAATTGTGATATTTATTAGCAACCAGACTTACGAGGAAAAGCACATATATTTAACCAAACTAGCACAATTATACGCCTCAGAATCATTAATTTAAAACCAGAGTAAGGAAGAGGAGATTATCTCATGGATAAAGGAGATAATTTATGACAATGAAGGAATAGAATCATTCTTAACACTTTTGTCTGTCATCTTTCCAACACATTACTAGATTTTCTGGTTAGGAGAGAAATGACATTGGAAATGAGTTCAGATTTGTGTGTGTTAGACTTTGCCTTGCTGAGAAACCCTTCGGAGAAACCTTTACATGGGAAAGATTTCATTTTAGCTAGTGGCTTGCTTCAAAGGTGTAGTCCATGATCCTCTGGTCACATTGCATTGGGCCTGAAAAAAGCAAAGCGTCATGGCAGAGAAGGAGAGGTAAAGCAGAGCTGCTCACCCTGCGGCAGTCAGGAAACAGCAACGGGAACCCAGAGCTATGGTATGCTCTCCAAATGTGTGTCCTCCTTGATTCTCCCTCTCCAACTAAGCCCACACTCCACAATTCCACTACCTCCCAATAGCCTATTGGGCTTTAGAATTCATCCATGGGGTAAGTCATCTATCAGGGCATAGTCCTCAGGATCAAATGTCCCCTGGAAACACCCCTATGAGCACAGCCAAAGTATGCTTTACTAATCGGGGCATTCTCAGTGTAGGTGACTTGAAAATTAAGTTAGTCATTTCTTATGCTATGAGTAGAGATAGTTTCAAGAACTGCGATGCTCTTTTTTGTCAGTCTGGGAAAATTAACACTGAACCATTACACCTTAAGGCACGCCCAGGATGGAGTGAGTGGATTTGTCCTACACCTAAGAAGCTGTCAGTTCCGTTAGTTTAAAGAAACAGTTAGGAGATCTTGAAAAGCTATGAACTCAAAGGTTGGTTTGAATGAATGTGACACTGTCTGCTAAAGAGCAGTATCGTTACGGTTTTACTGCTTCCAGGTAGGATGCAGGACTGTGCCTTAGAGATGGCCCAGTGGCTGTACCACTCCATATGTTTCCTGAGACTTTCTTTTTAGTTTTCCATTTCTGTAACAATGTTGACTTCATGGAGAAATAAAGAGCCAGGGAAAAGGAGGCAGCTTACAGCTCTATTCCTAGTAGGTGCTCAATAAAGTTATCTCAAGTAGAGCTGAAGAATCATGACTGTATAGTCTGAAAATTCAGCAGGAAAACCCAAGCAACAGCTATGAAGTTCCCACAAAGTTGAGCCTGTATGGGAGACGTAGTTGTTACTATTTTGAAGTTGGAATAAGATATTAAAAACAAAGCATGTCAAAGCAATACTATTATATTTCTATAAAATGTTATTCTTCACTGAAATCAAGGATGTTGATTCTTTTTATTACTTGCTTTCTCCATTTTAAATTTCATGGTTGTCATTAAAATATCAGTAATAATAAAAATGTTCTTATAACCTAATGGGCATTCTGCTCACTAATATATTTATTTCCGAGATTGTTAAAGTAATATGGAGTTGAATTCTTACAACATTTTACTTACTTTTAGTGTGTATATGTGTGGGTGCACACACGTGCATGTGTACATATGCAAGTGTGCACGTGTGGATGGATGCATGCTACAGCCTGTGTGTGAAGGTCAGTGGACAGATTTCCAGAGTAGATTCCCTCCTTTTACCATGTAGGCCCTTGGGATTGATCTCAGGGTGTCAGGCAGATACATTTGTCAACTAAACATTTTTGCCAGGCCTAAAGTTTTAATTTGCATACAATTTAGTTTCTATGAATATTTTCCATGTTATCAAGATATTGGACTTAGCATATTATCATTGATGGAATTTGTAGGCACTGCCTTTTCAGAAATATGCTATAAAACATATTGCTTGGAGTTATCTCTCCACTAAAAACTCCTTAACAAGAACTTGATAAATTATGACAGAATCATAAGAATAGAAATCAACAACAATAATGAAAAAAAATGTCTGGTTTCATGTTCCAGTTACTAATAGCATATAAAAATTCCTCAGAAACTTTTATATATATATATTATACATTCTGTAGGTTTGGAATTTCGAAGGGGCCCATTGGGACATCTCCATATTCTTCAATGTCTATAATGTCACTTGGAGGAATCTGAGGTTGAGGAATTGGAATTTCAAAAAAATTCATTTGAACACTGGTATTTGGCACAGCTAACGTTCCCTCTGAGACTGGTAACCAGAAGATGTAGATCCAGATTCTGTATGTTGCTATTTGTGCACTCTAACAACCTGGCTCAAGTTTCATATTAGAGCACTCTGAGCAATCCAGACAAAAAGTGGAGCAGCCTATAGTTAAATGATAAAAATAGAATCACTTACACATCTATCTTGTTGATGATAGTCAGTACATTAGAAACAGGGACAAAAGGACATTAGGAACACACAGGAGGGATGTTGATCTTATGGAATTCCTAATAGATTGGTCAGAGCATTTGGCTGAAAGGAAGACAGCTTGACTTGAGGATGCTGGTTATTTTTCCTGGTTGTTACAAGGACTGGAAAGCAGGTGAAGGTGCTTTCCAAAGAACGATATTCAAGAATCAGTCATCCAAGCCAGCTACCAATGAAGCAGCTTTGCCTCTGCTGTCACCACCAGTTGCTGGTGACCTTGTCTGTTGTGACTTTTGCTTTTCCGTTCCTCCAACTTCTGAAGTAGTTAAGTTCCTGTCATCTACAGTTTATAGCAAAAGCAAAAGAGCCATGCAGAGCTTGTGGACTCATGCTCTCCCAACACACTCAAGTGCAAATGATCTACAATATAGAGAATGTGGCCTTTCCACTTTGGCTTATTTTGGGGGCATACTTCTTAACCTTGAACTTTACATTGTAATTGTTCATGTATACTTCAAAAAATTTGACAAAAAAATCCTTCAAGCAATTTTAATTTATAGTCTAGACTCTGAGTCAAAGTGTATTTAATTATGTGTCAACTTATTTAGTTAAAGATCACCCAGATATTGAATCAAATATTTTTTTTCTCTCTGTGGTGGGCATTTTACATTAGATTAACAGAAATCTATGGGCAAAGTTGGTTGCCTCCTCTAAATATATGGTCTTGTAAAATCAGAATGTGGCCGGAATTAAAGGCTAATCTTTTTAAAAACATGTTTCAAATTGAAATAGAATTACATCTAAAAAATCACATCTCCGCCTCTCTTTCCTTCCTTCCAGTCTCTCCTAACAGCTAGCTAACCATTCTCATAATCTTCCCAAGTCTCACCGCTCGTATGTTTATAGATATTCTTTATTATTGTAACACACACAGACGCACAGACAGACAGACACACAGACACAGACAGACACACACATTTGCTTCAAATACAACCTGCTGAGTCCTCTTCGATTTTCTGTGTGTAAATGCGTTAAAGGATGACAACTCTGGATTATGCAACCAATGAGAGTACTCCCTCTGAGCCGAGGGGGTTTGCAGCCCCATAGGAGGAACAACAATATGAACTAACCAGTACCCTCAGAGCTCCCAGGGACCCAACCACCAACCAAGGAGTACACATGGTGGGACTCATGGCTCCAGCTGCTTATATAGCAGAGGATGGACTACTTAGTCATCAATGGGAGGAGAGGCCCTTGGCCCTATGAAGGTTCTATGCCCCAATGTAGGGGAATGCCAGGGCCAGGAAGCAGGAGAGGATGGGCAGGATGGGGGAAGGAATAGTTCTTGTTTTTTTTCCAGAGGGGAAACTGGGAAAGGGAATATCATTTGAAATGTAAAAAAGAAAATATCTAATAAAAAATAAGGAAGAGACTAAAAGTAAAAAATAAATAAATAGTGTTCCTTCCTAGCAGAGGGTAATTCTCCTCTCCTCAGAAGTCATTAGTTGTTTGTAGTTTTTTTTTTGTTTGTTTGTTTGTAGTTTTTTTTCTTTTTTGTCCAGGGATAGGACCCTAAATAACTCTCCTGACTCCGTGTTAGTGTGTCAATAATATAATTGTTCCAGTCTTATTTATGTAGCCATTTCTAGGAGAGATTGTTTCCCAGCAGAATTCCTGGTAGTGTGACTTTTACAATCTTTCTGTCCCCTCCTTTTCAGTCTTCTCTGAACCATAGATGTAGGAGGTGTGCTGTAGATGGATGTATTCATTGAGGCTGAGTTTCCCACAATCTGTTAATTGTTGTGTCGCTTTGGTGTTTTCGTGGTAGGTTTTGTTGACTGTAAAGAGAGGCTTCTTTGATGAGCAGTAGTAGTTATGTTCTTCTCTGGGTAGAAGAACGAGATTTAGAATGTAGTAAGGAGTTCCTTTGGTCTAGCAAAGTAGCGTTCGTTTCTAATGTGCATGACCTCACTAACTCAGGGAAGCTGGCCAGTTTTCCAGTCCCAAGGCATGAGTTCCTTTCTGCTGAGTGGGCCTTAAGTCCAATTAGACAGCTGTTGGTTGCTACCAAGATGTGAGTACCATGTATTGCCTACCCAAAAGGATAACTTTGAAAGTAAGATAAACTCTTTCTGTCTGGTTGTATGACCTAGCTTCCATCGGAACTGAAACACCAACTCTGGTTTAAGACTGCCACTTATACTGCCAACTACAGCTTGTTTGCTGGCTATAGAGCTTGGAAATTCTTGGCTTCACTAATTTTTTTACTCTAAAATACTTGAAAAGAAATAGCCCTTCTTTCTCTCCTGCTGTGGCTGTTTTCTTTTAGAGTTCTTTCACTGATACAAAAGCATTTGAAATCTAGCTTTTTTTTTTTTTTTTTTTTTTTTTTACTATGAGGCAACATTCAGTTCAGATTTTCAGCTGTATCAGTAATAGGCTTCCAGGTCTTTTACCTTTGTCCTGAATATGGAGGATGCTATGAAAGGATGTAAGGTAGTGAGAATGGAGAACACTAAAGAATAGCATCCCCGTCAGTGCTGTGGTTGATGCTAGAAGATGCCTTGCTATCAAACAACTGGAACTGAACAGTCTTGGAAGTAAACAGATACCTCTCATTTTCCTGCATAAGGTGTTAGGCTTGGAAAATGTTGAAAGGTTGGGAATTAGTCCTTTCGAAGCATCCCCTTCTGTAGAAGGCCTGTACTATCTGCAGAGATGGATGGACATTTGTTGAAAGATCTTAGGAGATCTTTAGGATTAAAACAAATGAAGGTGTCTGAGGCGGAAATGAACAGAAAACCAGACTGCGCATAAATAATATGAAATCAAATCTGTTTCTGGAAATTAAATATTTTGCAATTTGCAAAGGCATCTAGACAGCAAACATACAGAACCAGCACATGGTGGTTGCTCACTATCAGACAAGATCCATGCTGTGGTATGGCAATTAGCTCTTCTCGTTCTTTTCAGATGGCAGAAGGCTATTGACCCATGTACAGTATGAATTTTTGATATCCAAACAGGGAGTAATTGTGCAGTGTTTATTGGAGACAGTGTTTTGAAATTGTTTGTCATCTGGAGATGAGAGGGCTTGTATTATTTACAGTGAGATGTAAATGACTTCTTTTGTGTTATTCCCCCCCCCCCCCCCCCAACCCCAGCTGGTTGAGCAGTTGCAGCATTAGGAAGGCTTGGCCCCCTTTACCCCTCACACATGTCCTGGAGAGGTTTTTCTATAATTTCTGCTTATTTGTGCACATGGGAGAGGTTTGTGTAAAGGGCATCACTGAAGACTCTTCATTTTATGTTTTGATTGCCAGCCTCCTAAAAACAAAACAAAACAACAACAACAAAATGTTGTCCAATTTAGCTCTTAGCACAGTCTGAAGAAGAATTCCCCAACAATTGAAACTATTTCACAAAATTAAAAAAATTATCCTGAGTTATTTATCATAGGCGAGTTACGGCCTACAGCCTGACAGGATCTTGTATTATGCAAGAGCCCTTTTTTCTTTTACATTTTAGTCCTTTACGTCTTTCTAATAAGTATATAATGTTAGATTATATGCTCAGTATAAGTGAATTTATTTTGAAATGTCATATTTTAAAATTATTTTTTACACATGTAATAGACTTTGATCACATTCACCTACCTATTACTGTCTCTTTTCTTTTCTCTTTCCCACTGGCCTTCTTCCTCCAAAATTACTTCTACTTTTATGCTTTTAAAGTTGAGGTTATATATATATATATATATATATATATATATATATATATAT
>JADRCD010196774.1:15000-21604 GCA_019843815.1 Montemys delectorum | reverse complement strand
ATCCTGTCCAATTATTTAATGATATAATAGTAGCTTGATAAGGGCTAAAAAACTATTGTACCACAAACATATCATTTATGCACAATATGTCCTTCAATTGTGAAACATGTAAAAATTAGCTTATCTATTCTTTGAGATTTTCATACATACATGCAATGTATTTTGATTATATATATATATATTTTTCCTATTATCTCCTATAGATTCATCCAGTCCTTCTCATCTCCTTGTCCCAATTTCATAAGTGTTTTATTTCTTTTTTATAACCCACTGTGTCCAATTATTGATGTTCATATGCTCATGGGTATAGGGCACAGACAGTCTATAGTAGGCCATATCCTGAAGAAAACTGATTCTCCCATTAGTTTCCATGAAGTGTCAATAGCTCCTCAGATAAGGGTGGACCCTCATAAACCCATTTGTGGTGGGAGATAACTGGCTTGATCTTGTGTAAGCACTATTCAGGGAGCTGCAGTTACTGTGAGTTAATGGATACAATCACCCATTGTACAAGCTTGTTTTGTATGTCAACTTGACACAAGCTGGAGTTATCACAGAGAAAGGAGCCTCCCTTGAGGAAATGCCTCCATGAGATCCAGCTGTAAGGCATTTTCTCAATTTGTGATCAAGGGTGGGAGGGCCCATTGTGGGTGGTGCCATCCTTGGGCTGGTAGTCCTATAAGAGAGCAAGCTGAGCAGGCCAGGGGAAGCAAGCCAGTAAGGAACATCCCTCCATGGCCTCTGCATCAGATCCTGCCTCCAAGTTCTTGCCCTGTGTGAGTTCTGTCCTGACTTCTTTTGGTGATGAACAGCAATGTGGAAGTATAAACTGAATAAACACTTTCCTCCCCAACTTGCTTCTTGGTCATGATGCTTTGACAGGAATACAAACCCTGACTAAGACACCCATTCTTATGCAGAGGGCACTATGTCACTTTAGTCTTTCCCCACTGCTGATTCTTATAATGTTTCTTGAAAACCTTGGTGAAGTAAAATTTCTCAATACCCCCAAGAAAATCTTTTCACAACAACATAGGCATACAGAAAGCTGGCTTCCCATTAGAAATGCATAATATTTTGGCTATTGGAACAATTTTCAGTAAAGGGTTAACTCAGTAACTCAGTGTTCCAGTGTTTGGGAGTGTTCAAGTCCTGTACATTTCAAAAGGAAGTATGGTCCATGCCTGGATCGTGAGAAAATATCTCAGATTATATTTCCTGGAGTCTAGGGCCATGCAACAGTTATGATAAAAATATGAATGTGGTAAATTTTACAATACCTTTTTGTTGTTCTGAAGTGCTGGGCTATGCTGTATCAATTCGAGGTGTGGAAGGTCTGGAGACCAAGATCAACTATGTGGGTGCTCTGTGCATGTGTGGTTCACTTCTTATAATACGCCTGGACACTAATGCTTGTGTGGGTTTCCTGGTTGGCAACACTTCACAGGAATAGGCACAAATCATGGCTGTGAGTCAAGCACTTTCTGGAGAGGTCAATGGTATAAAACACCTTTTAAAGCCCAGGCCTTTAAGGGCACTGCCCTGTGTGAAGTTTTCCTTTGTTGATTTTACTTTCTATTCATTTTTCCCTGTAATAATTTGTCACTGTAAATATAGGAGCTTATTTGAGTTCAGTGTTCTTTGTGCAAACAACAAAGCATTAAGAGATGGTGGTAAATGCCAACACAAACTAATGAGATGCCCCATCACCTTAGGGATGAGGGTAATTGGAATATTTTATCACTGATTGGGATGCTGGGAAGAAAACTTGTTTTTGGAGAGCAAATGGGCAAGAGGCACAAGTTTCTCATTACTCTCTGCATTTGGAAAGGATCGTAGGTAAGGTAAGAATTGGTGAAATTGTCCACGAAAAGTCTGCTGATAGTGCAAACCTGTGGGAGCAATGGTGCTAGGGAGCCCCAAGTGCTGGAGAAAGCATTGCTCATTTGCACTGGCACTGAGCTGGCAGCAGGTAGAATGAATGCCCTGTTGGTGAGTGGAATTTGGAAATGGATTTAGGAAGATGGCAAAAAGACCAGCTCAAGCAATCTAAAAATTCTGTTGCTAGGAAAGAAATTCCAGCAGGATCACTGAAGGTTTGACAGAGTGGTTGCTATAATTTGAGTTTCAATGAATATTTGTTTGCTTTAAATAGATATCAGGAGAAATAGAGGAAAGAGGATTATAAGTAGACCAAGTATATACCATGGAAAATGCCTTTAATTATACTAGGTCAAAAAATGTCAGATAAGGATTCACCTTGAGCAACTGGCATAATAAAGAATGTATCTCATGAATAAATAAGAACATAAATAAATAATACAATAATTCTGCTCTAGTTTCTCAAGAAAAACAAACTTTTGATATGTTAATTAATACTTTAGTTGATAAAACACTGTTTATAATCTCATAGTGTATCAGTGGTTTAGAATAAGGGTCGGGTACACCTTTGCATGTCAGAATATCTTTTGTTCTTTTATTGACTAAACCCAGCAAGTGTTATCAAGTAAAATCAGTCCTATCTCACAGACGCATTGTTCTGTTCTCTGTTATGTTTAGTGACCAACACTGTGTTGGTACTCTACAGTCCTATCTCACAGACACATTATTATGTTGTGTATTATGTTTAGTGAACAACACTGTGTTGGTACTATACAGGTTTACAGACCAGCAAATGAACTTAGAGGTGTCACTTTCTGTGGGAACATAGGCAGGGCCTAAACTCCGTTTTCCATTATCAAGAAAAACGGTGCTTTAATAATCCAGTAGGTTGTTATCTTTTAATCTCAGGATGTCTTTGGTGAAGACTCAAGATGGCTATGCAAAGATTTCTTCCCCATGGACCATAATTACAGAACTATTAGATGGAGGAGAGCAGGTTGAAGCTCCTGATTTTGTCTCCTGTTACGCATGAGTGCTTTGTGAGCTGGGAAGGAGATGGCTGTGTGGTTTCTGTCTCCTTGTCATTACTGGATCACCTACTATTATGTTTGAATGGTTAAGTGTCCCCATAGCCTTAGGTATTTGGTCACAGTTGGTGTCAGTGTTTGGGGAGGGAGTGCATCCTTGCTGGAGGAAGTACGTCCTGGAGGAAGGATTCATAGTCTTGTCCCACATCCAGCCCACTCTCTGCTTGGTGTTTGTAGTTGAACTTGTGCTCTCTCATCTTCCTGATCCAGTAATCTGTTGCCATTCCTCCCCACCGGCATTGACTATCCCTCTAAAATTGTAAGGATAAATAAACTCCTTCCTCCTTCAGTTGCCTTGGTTATATTCATTTATCACAGCAACAGAAATAACTAACACATATCATCAGGGTCTACAATCAGGAAAAAAAAATATTTTGAATATGGGCCATTTCACCTCCTGAAAATGAGCCTGTGGTGCTGGGGAAATTGTCAAAGCAAAAAGAAACAAAGTATATTTTATAAAAGCCATTCTAGACTTAGGTAAGCTAATTAACACTCTGTGTGTGTGTGTGTGTGTGTGTGTGTGTGTGTGTGTGTGTGTGTGCGCGCGCGCATGTGCGCGTATGCACAGTACACATATAGAGGAAGGAGGATGACCATCTGTGTTTGTTCTTACTCTCTAGCCTGCTTGAGACACTTTCCCTTTCTCTGTAGTTTGCTGCTGTAAACTCCAGGATAGCTAACCCAGGAGCCTCTGAGAATTCTACTGTTTCCCCTCCCAGTTCACTATAGGAGAGCTCAGATTACAGATGCATGCTACTGCCCCTGGCTTAATGTAAATTCTGGGGATTCAGACTGCGTTCCTCACACATATATGCAGAGGATTACCACTAAGTTATCTCCTAATCATAACTATTACTATTTATTATATTATTATTATTATTATTATTATTATTATTATTATTATTATAAGCAAGTCTGAAACCTCTCACTCAGGATGGGTATGTTTAGACACATGACACCTTGTTTCCACCAGCTCCAGCTTTCACCATTCTTTCTGCTCACTGGGGAGCCATTAGCTCTGGAGACAGACAACAACAGAGAGCAGTGTGTTATCGTGTGCCAGCAAAAAATCTGTGAAAACTTCACAGCTATCTTTTCCATGTTCCGTGATTTTCATCTTATTCAATCTATACATGTTCCACTAAAGTGAATATACTGATACTCTTGGTTTTGGCACATTGAGCCATTCTTATGATGGATAATCACTGTTTGGCAGGAACCTGTGACCTGGGTGAAAACAGCTTCCAGCTCGCACTGCCTATTGCTGCACACTGGGCACAGGTAAGACTTATTAGAGAGCTAGGTCATCCTGCGCTAGAAATCTTGCTGGAACCAGGGAAAGAAGGACAGTCCCTTTCTGTTCCTGAAGTCCAGGATCTCTCTGGCTAGTCTCCACTAGTTTTTATTCAAAGCACTGCTTCAAATCACCTAAGGCTCATTTATTCCAGCACACTTTCTATCATCATCACCCAGACTCACTATGTGTTTTAAGAGTTACTTCAGGCTTGCAAACCAGTCAGGGACTGAACATGGAGCCATCCAGAAACAATTCATGCATTTATTTCCTTTCATTTGTTCTTCACGGGGGATAGAGGGGGGGAGAGAAAGGAAGTTCGAAGTTCATTTTTCAGTGAGATGATACCTTTCAGTTGTCAGGAAATTGCATCTTAAAAGCAAGAGTGCTTCTCTGGATGATGGGAACAGAGGGTGAAATATTACACCAATTTAAAATGCTATTACCTGCTCGCATTCCCAATATCTTTCTCCTTAGTAGTACTGTTCTTACATAGGAAGCAAGGTGGCTTTTTAAAAAATATTATTATTCCTTTCTATTTTCTTCATCCCCCAAGGAGCCTCATTAGAGAAGTAAAGCGAGGGTTGATACCTTTGACAGCACGGGACAAATGATGCCACATCGAAGCTGTTCATGAGGCAGTGTGAGAGTCTCTGTTTAGGCGACTACCTCTGACTTGAGAGGAGACGGACTTGGCTTCTGTGTCACGAGTGACATATTCCTGGATTTAAGCTCCATCGGCACCTGCACAAGGGTGCCTATATGCAGCTGGGATGGTAAGGATGTGACCCCATAGGCCATGCAGAGATCTGGTACTTGTCTACACCTGCTCTGCAGTTGTGCTTGATTCTGCATGCTCCTGTGGGTGAGCACACTCTGCTTACTTTTCTTTTGGTCCAGCTTCTTTTTTAAAATTTGCACAATGATGATAGCAACTGAAATGTTTTTGACAAGTGCAATTAGAATGATAAAGATTATAGCTCTTGATAAGAGCCATACACACGTTTGTAAAATAGATAATAAGCCTCTTTATCTCTTGCACATTCTCTCTCAAGGTACGTGTTATAATACTGCTTACTTACAAGATGGTCGCTTACTTCACTCCTACAGAGTAAAGCATGATCGTGAGATTTCATTAAAATTATTCACTGTCTCTTACAATCTTTCTGCCCACATTTCTATCCTCCTCCACAATGATTTGAATCCTGGTTGAGAGGGAGACAGAGGGAGTCTGGTGGAGGGGGAGGCAGATGGTGTCCGGAATTTGATCAAAAAGCATTGTATACTTACATGAAATTCTCAAGCAATAAATGAAACCGTATTTGAAGAATAAAATAAAAGTACTCACTGTCATCATGCCATCAAGAAGACCAGTTTCAGGTCTGGGTGGGGCCTGCAACCTCTCCATGGACCACTTCTCAATGATGGATGACACGTGAGGGTTGTCAATATTCAGCAACCGAAATCCTGTCATATTTACACCACTGTACCTATAGAGTTCCAGATCTAAGGCAAACAAGTCCTGTGCAGTGTTATAAAAAAGAAAAGTAGAAATTAATTAGTGATATTGGTGTTCTTGATATAAAAGAAAACCAGCAATTACAGAAGCAATAGGAAGGTGAAAACACAAATGGCAGACTTATCATGTCTTGTCTATGAAAGAACGTCAAATAGGGATAAATGAAGAAGAGGAATTTACCAACATGTCATCTAGTCCTGGACCTAGGACACGATTTTGGAAGTTAATAATTCTCTACCTAGGATACAATCCTTGAGGAGTTGGAAGAGATCTTTCTGTCTCTTTGCCTCTGTGCTTTCATTTTATAGCTGAAGAAAAATATCCAGTGGTGAGAAGTCCACAAAGAAAGGACTGGGCAATAGCAGCATCAATGCCCTCAGCACAGCTGCTGCTTCAGTCTGCTCTGGGCCTACACTGCTGAGGTGAAATGTGGAAATTGCATATGCAGGTGAAGAAAGGAGACTTCTAGGAGGGAAAAGCAGCATCCCGAGGCTCCCTGATGGCAACTCCTAATCCTATCCAGAAGAGTGTAAAGAATAGTCATGGATAGAGGCTGAGAATCAGGGCCTTTGAAAAGAGGCTCTATTGGACCCTGTGGTTGTGGGATGTGCAAACTTACAGGAGACTCATTTCCTTTTTGACATGTCTCAGAAAACCTGCCCAACCCACCCAAGTGCTTCCCAGAATGGATGAAGCTGGATGTAAACCAGAGAATTATCAGTGGATACGTATTTAAAGAAGAATGATCATTTTAGTTTTTATATATAAAGAGCTTAGAATAAAATCATGCCACTAAAACCATTCCATGTTTGAGAGAAA
>JADRCD010196774.1:0-12500 GCA_019843815.1 Montemys delectorum | reverse complement strand
AAATATGGAGCAGAGACTGAAGGAAGGACAAGCATATAGCTATCTCCTAAGAGACTCTGACAATACCTGACTAATACAGATGTAGAGGCTCACAGCCATTCATTGAACTGAGTACACGGTCCCCAAAGAGTACTGTTTTATCACCTCAAAGGATTCCAGGTCACATTTCAGCACTCTTCTGAATGAATATAGGTATTATAGCTGGTGCTTCTTTATGAATTGCTCTGCTTAATGACATGTTGTTGCTCTTCTGATGTACCCACATTGATGACCTTTATTGTAAAAATAACAAAAAGAACAAAAAAGCAAAAAAAAAAAAAAAACAAAAACCTCCCAAACACACACACACACACACACACACACGCACACACACACACACACGCACACACACACACACACACACACGCACACACATACACACACTCACATACACACACACGCACATACACACACACGCACACACACGCATGCACACACACGTACACACACATGCACACATGCACACGCACACATGCACACACACACGCACACACACGTGCACACAGACATACACACACTCACATACATACACACTCACATACACACACACGCACGCACACACACACGTATACACACATATGCACACACGTATGCACACACGCACACGCACACATGCATGCACATACACGCACGCACACACACACACACTCACATACACACACTCACATGCACACATACATGTACACACGCACACACACATGTACACACGCACGCACACACAGGTACGCACACACGCACACGCACACATGCATGCACACACACACGCACACACAAGCACACACACACACATGCACACACGCACACACACACATGCATGCACAGACACACACACAATCCCAGATACCCGATGATCAGCAATACTGGGTTTAGAGGAGTCTTAGGAAATTGAAGAGAATCTCCATGTGAATAGCTGGGCTATGACTAAGAAGAGCTGTGTGTGAATGAATGTGTGGAATACATTCTGAGGGGAAGCACTCACCAGGGTTGTGAAGAAGTAGTGATAGTATTCAGTCATCATGCCCATGAACAAAATCTGCAACAGAGACATGAGGGAAAGAATCACAAGTAGATTATAATACAAAACAGAGCATCAATTGTAGGGCTGCAGAAACCTGGGGACACAGAATGCAGAGATATGTAGAAAAGCAGACCTGGTAGATCGGAGTCCTGAGGCCAGTTAGTGGCTGGCCCAATCACTTTAGATCATCATACAGAGGACTTACAGTGATGTAATTGGTCTGGTGATCAAATATGAGAATAGTTTCTGGCCAACAATAGTTTCTGGGATTGTGCTTCATGACAAGAGATTTTGTCTTTTCTGTGGCCTAGTCTTCGAAATAAAACTACCTAGACTAGATATGTAGATTGCTTAGCCTTTTATGTTTAGCACAATATTTTTCTCAGCTAGAAGTCATTGTAAATTGATATGGCAATGCTAGTATGCACATATATTCACATAAGGACTTACAGTTATCTCTGTCTCATTTTACTTAACATGCCTGAGTTCACAAATGCATGAGGAGCAGTCTAGACAAAGTTCTCATTACCTTTTCTGTTTTTCAGTGTTGCTTAATGTATCTTAGAATTAGTAGGCATCAGTATTTTTTTTTAGCAATCTTTAGTTCTAGAGAATACTGGTATCAATGGACCCATTATAATTTTATTGTACATTTTGTTGCATATTTTATTGTACACTCCTTTATTTTCCATTATTTTAATGTACAAATTAGTATCATCATGACATTGTCACATGTACATACTGTTGTACATGTTTTTCTTCCCCACCACCTCTGCCTTCTCCACTTTTGCCCAATTTGTCCCTCTACTGCTTGTACACCACACACACACACCCCACATATCAAGTTTTCACAGATGTGAGAAAATATGCCCCTTAGAACTTATTCTCTGCTATCTCTTTAGGATCTTTATGTTTCCAGAAATTCTAAGAGTGCATATATTGTTTCAATTTTGTGGAAGAGGAAAGTAGTCATGTGAGAGACAGAGTAGTGATACGTAGGTAGTGTTAATAGTGAATCTACTGTTGTGGTCAATGCAGCAGAAAATGTTTGAAATGGTTCTCAACATTATCTAAGTCAGGGCATTATCTTCCCCATTGCAGGTTCTTATATGCTACCCTTGGAATGGTACGTGTATGCCACTGATGGGTCTCGGTTTTGGAATGAATAAAAAGTTCACAAGCTACATTTCTGAAGCACTTTTCCCTGGCTCTTCTTATGAGTCCTGTATGCAAGTCAGAGTCTTCTGAGAGCTTTTAAGTTAGGATTTCTTGAGCACTCTCATGGAGCCATTCTGGTTCAAAGCCTGTGAGGTAGTGGAGCATTGCTGAACCATGGAAACGTGCCCCTTGGCAGTGGTGAACAACGATGTTTAGAACCTAGATTAAAGAGATGGACTCAAACAGTATGAGTAAAGACAATACAAGTTATCAGAGGTTCTGCTTAAAATGTGCAAACTGGCATGCCTTTTTATGAAAGGGATTAAGGAGTGAGGAATGTATTTAGAGACAGCACTAAGTGTGAACATTCATGAGACACTCACCCCTGCTAACATGGAAACTGGTGAAACTATACTCTCTGAAGGTAAGATGAATGATGGGAAACACTTGCTATGATTTATGAGCTAACAGCATCTGTGGTGCTAACAGATCAGACACACAGAAGGACTTTTTTTTTTTATTAGATATTTTCTTTATTTACATGTAAATTTCTCCTTTCCCAGTTTCCCCTCCAAAAAACAAACAAACAAACAAACAAAAACAACAAGAACAAACTCCTGTTGCCTCTCCCCTCCCCATGCCTGCCACCCCACTTATTGGCCCTGGCATTCCCCTACACTGGAGCACAAAACCTTCACAAGGCCGAGGTCCTTTCCTCCTATTGATGATCGAATTTGCAGTCCTCTACTATACACATGCTGCCAGAACATTCAGTCCCACCATATATAGTCCTTGGTTGGTGGTTGAGTCCCTGGGAGCTCTGAGGGTACTAGTTAGTTCATATTGTTGTTCGTCCTAAGGAGCTGCAAACCCTTCAGTTCCATAGATCCTTTCTCTAACTCCTTCATTGGGGACAGTGTACTCAGTTCAATGAAAGGTTGTGAGCCTCTACATCTGTATTAGTCAGGTATTGTCAGAGCCTCTCAGGAGATAGCTATATTTAGTCTGGCTTGTCCTTCCTTCAGTCTCTGCTCCTTAGTTAATCTCTGACACTCCTTTTGGTGGGTATTTGGTTTCCTCTTTTAAGAAGGAATAAAATGTCCACCTTTTGGTTTTCCTTCTTCTTAAGTTTCTTGTGGTTTGTGGGTTGTTCTTCCTGTATTCCAAACTTATGGGCTAATAACCACTTATCAGAGAGTGCATACCATGTGTGTTCTTTTGTGATTGGGTTACCTCACTCAGGATGATATTCTCCAGATCCATCCATTTCCCTAAGAATTTCATAAATCCATTGTTTTTAATAGCTGAGTAGTACTCCATTGTGTAGATATACCACAGTTTCTGTATCAATTCCTCTGTTGAGGGACATCTGGGTTGTTTCCAGTTTCTGGCTATTATAAATAAGGCTGCTATGAACATGGTGGAACATGTGTCCTTATTACATGTTGGAGCATCTTCTGGGTATATGCCCAGGAGTGGTATAGCTGGGTCCTCTGGTAGAACTATGTCCAATTTCCGGAGGAACCGCCACACTGATTTCCAGAGTGGTTGTACCAGTTTGCAATCCCACCAGCAGTGAAGTAGTGTTCTTCTTTCTCCACAACCTCTCCAGCATCTGCTGTCACCTGAGTCTTTTATCCTAGCCATTCTGACTGGTGTGAGGTGGAATCTCAGAGTTGTTTTGATTTGCATTTCCCTGATGACTAAGGATGTTGAACATTTCTTTAGGTACTTCTCAGCCATTTGGTGTTCATCAGTAGAGAATTCTTTGTTTAGCTCTGTACCCCATTTTTTAATAGGGTTATTTGGTTCTCGGGAGACTAACTTCTTGAGTTCTTTGTATACATTGGATATTAGCCCTCTATCAGATATAGGGTTGGTAAGGAGCTTTTCCCAATTTGTTGGTTGCTGTTTTGTCCTATTGACAGTGTCTTTTGCCTTACAGAAGTTTTGCAACTTTATGAGGTCCCATTTGTCAATTCTTGATCTTAGAGTAGAAGCTATTGGAATTCTCTTCAGGAAATTTTCCCCTGTGCCTATTTGCTCCAGGTTCTTTCCCACTTTATTTTCTATTAGTTTCAATGTATCTGGTTTGATGTGGAGGTCCCTGATCCACTTGGACTTGAGCTTTGTACAAGGAGAAAGGAATGGGTCAATTTGCATTTTTCTACATGTTGACCGCCAGTTGAGCCAGCACCATCTGTTGAAAATGCTGTCTTTTTTCCACTGTATGGTTTTGGCTCCTTTTGTCAAAGATCAAGTGACCATAGGTGCATGGGTTCATTTCTGGGTCTTCAATTCTGTTTCATTGATCTACCTGCCTGTCACTGTACCAATACCATGCAGTTTTTATCACAATTGCTCTGTAGTACAGCTTAAGGTCCGAGATTGTGATTCCACCAGAGGTTCCTTTATAGTTGAGAATAGTTTTTGGCTATCCTGGGTCTTTTGTTATTCCAGATGAATTTGCAAATTGCTCTTTCTAAGTCTGTGAAGAATTGAGTTGGAATTTTGATGGGGATTGCATTGAATCTGTAGATTGCCTTTGGTAAGATGGCCATTTTTACTATATTAATCCTGCCAATCCATGAGCATGGGAGCTCTTTCCATCTTCTGAGATCTTCTTCAATTTCCTTCTTCAGAGACTTGAAGTTCTACACAGAAGGACTTTTTGTAGAGAGCCACGCATGAGCTGGCTCAATCGCCATTACAACATGGCGCCGGCATCCGGTGTCCTCTCCCTGTAAACAAGTAGTCTGCGCATGTGCTAAGGGCCAGAGCGCACCAAGTCACAGCCCATCCCAGGGCGTCACATGAGGTAATGAGCAAACAGCCAATCAGAAATGAACACGCTGCTCCAGGGTGTATATAAGCAGTGCCTTTTCGGGGCTTGGGGTCTTCCTCTTCACATCGCAATAAACGCTTGTTGCAGAAGGATCCTGGTGTCCGTGTGCATTCTTGCTGGCGAGACGATTGCGTGGATTACAACTTTTAAAAGCTGGACTTGTTTTAGTAACATTTAGAACCATGAATTATGAGGTCTTGTTAGCAGGTTTCTTCTATCACTCGAGCATAAAGAGCTGGACTACCAGTGTCAGGCAGGAATCCAGTTGTTCATTTTGGTTATAGTGTAAAGGGAACTGTGCAAATTTTATGTTAAGATGTGAGGCTGGGTTCTGAGTTTAAAATATTAAAGGAACTGAAACTGAAATATAGCTCCACCTGAGTTTACAGCTTTCAATTTGACAAATTTTGTCTTTTTGAACTTTGTAGAAGGTTTTGATCCCCTGTTGTGAACATGAACACTTTTTAAAAAGGAAAACCATCACTGAAGTTATTATTTTATTATTGTTTTTATAGTTCCTAGAGGCAAATATTCATTTGCCGTGTGTTAGTCGGTGTTAGAAATAAGGTGTGACAATAGAGTGATTAGCAGCTGGCAGGGTGCTCTAATTGCAAAAGGGACAATTGGGTCCTCCAGGCATTCTTGTCATTTGTTGTACCACAAAGGTCTCTGCTCTCTTTCCTATCTAGATGTTTGGATACATATCTCTCTGCCTTTGTTCTGATTTTTCTAGAAATTATAAAACAAGTGCAAAGCCAGTGATCATAAGCCCATTGACGTTCCAGAACCAGATGAAATAACACCTTCAAGATGAAAAATGACAAGCTCCAAGAGATGAAAAATGACAAGCTCCAAGAGTGGTGTTTTTTAAATGGTCCTTCACAGTGCCCTATAGGCTGCCTGGGATACAGAGTCCTGTCTTCTTAGAGTGTGGTTTATAAATACATGCACTGTCTTCACTCCATGATGTTTCCTTTGAGTGTTGACACTTCAGTTAAAGTCAGTAAGGGATTAAGAAAAATGTCACATCAGGATAAATGTTAATTTTAAAAATAAAAACTATAATCATGACATGGAGCGTTTTCTAGTAGTTCTTCCCAGGACTGGCTTTCCCTATGAGTGCCTTCTCAGAATCCTTATGCTGTGTTTGTCTGCTAAACTGACAAGTGATGCTTGCTCTACTAAGTTAGAGCTGAATGAAATAGTTCTTCTTGAATTTAAAACCCATGTGCACGTTTCACTGAGTTATCATTGCTAAGTACAAGCTTAGCTTCTGTTTAAATCATTCCTGGCACAGAACATTACATCACAAACAATGCTGTATAACAAATGTGGGATCACTTGTGTCATAGTTAGTTATACTGTTTATTCTCCTCAATTGTTTACACTAATATGGTCTTCTAATACTATTTTCCCCAACGGAATTATTATCAAGTGGGTTTTGATATCACGTCATTGACACAGAGAGAACAAAAAATTCAGTGAGGCATGGAAGCATGGGGCTGAACTCTCAGCACTGAGGAGACTCAGGCAGTAGGCTTGTAAGGTTAAGGCTAGCCTGATCTACACGGGACAGAAGATGGAATGAGGGGAAGAAGAGATTGGAAGCCATTAGTTCCATTTATTGAATTTCTGGACTCATGACAGGATTTATTTTGTGACCCTTGTGCTTACATGAGGGCATCTAGTAGATCTAGCTATAACAGGAAAGATAAGGATGTTTGCCACCTCCCTAACTCCAGCATATTAGTTGTATGGTTGTCAGCATGGGGAGAGGCGTTTGTTTTTCTGAATAAGCTCCTTTTTCTTCATTCATAAATAGCAGGAGTCATGTAAGTGATCTTGTTAACAAGTTTGTTTTGATCTCTAGGAAGGTTAAGGTCTAAATCACAGGCTCTCCATTTGAAGCCAGTTAGAAACACATTATATATACATTCTTGTATGGACAAATGTGATCCAGGTTCATGTTTTTCTCGATCAACTTTCCCCTTCCAATTCTCCACTGTGTTTAAGAGACATTATCACTCTGTTTCAAATATCCTTTTCTGGGCTGCTCCAATTCTTTATAGAATAAAGATGCTGTAAATAAGTAACCATGGTTGGGACAACTTAGATCTTTATAGAATAAAGATGCTGTAAATAAGTAACCATGGTTGGGACAACTTAGATCTTTATAGAATAAAGATGCTGTAAATAAGTAACCATGCTTGGGACGAGTTGGATCTTTATAGAATAAAGATGCTGTAAATAAGTAACCATGCTTGGGACGAGTTGGATCCTTTATTTTTTTCCCTACAGAACGGTGGTTGACTGTTCCAATCTAGTTGAGTTGGATTAATGGAGCAGGAAGTCCTTTGACCAACTTCATTTTCTTACTTTTCATAGTAAGTCATATTCTGTTTTAAGGATTAATTTTAAGAACTGGAAAGAGACTAAGAACAGAGAGTAAAGATCTGCAACCTTAGGGCATTGCATTCTTTCTTGCTCACATATCCAAAAGGAGGAAGAATGATGTGTATCTTTTTGGAGGCTCTGTCTCAGGGTGCTGGGCTAAGAAAGGCTACATGGCTATATCTTTGTTTCTAGAAAACAATTTATGCCTTCTTTTATTTGTAGCTAGAATTGATCGACATATGACAGAACAAAAGTTCAATGCCGTTTGGATCCTAAAAGGACATTTCCAATGATTCCACTAATACTGGTATTCTCTGGAACACAGCTACTGCTCATTACCAATGATGCTATCACACTGGTCCAGCTGTCTTGTGCGATTTTTGCAACTTTTGGGAAGCTTCTATATAGTAGCCTTGGTGTAGTTCTGTTGTCCTTGACAAAGATGAGTTCTTGGAATCTGATGAATGACCATTGAGTACACTGAACAGCAGGCACTCCATATGATTGTATGTTTTCTAGGATTTAATTGACATTTAGATGGAAAGGACTTAATTTACAGGGGTGGAAGGTTTGTGGTGGCTGCAGAGTCATCTCATGAGATGATAGCATCCCAATAGCATCTCTGAGATCTAAAGAATCCTGGACCTTCACTCTACTCTTCTCTCAGAAAGCAATGCCATGGTACAGAGGCAGCAATCACAAATATTCTGCATGCATTCCCAACATCCATCATTAAAGGCAATCACAAATACATCACAAATAATGGCCATTATGCTGTGACTGTGGTAGCAAAGCCCTAAAATGGAGCCTGGAGTTCTCCTGCATTATTTTGAGGGGTTTTGTAATATTTATATGTTTTTTTATTACTGCTTCTTCCCTTGAAAAATGCATGTCCTGGAAGTTTATATTGACTAAACTGACGTATAATGTTACTTTTATAGTTTTCTCAATAGAAGGAATGAAGTTCCAGCCATCATGACATTGTTTCTAGTCAATAATTTCAAATTAATAACTTCCAAATGTGCAACATGTACTGTGGGTAGAGTAAGGACTTTACCCCCAGACAAGAATAAGCTCTTTCTGCATGAAAATCTTCAGAAACAGTGGAATAGCATCGAGTATCAGAGGAACAATTTTGAGATAAAATTTTGCACTCTAGGGTGCCTTTCTTCTTCTGTGACACTTCCAGTCAGACCCATACAGTCCTCTGAATGCAATAGTTCGTAGGTACATGGGCTGCACTGCCCATCATCAGTGGAATAACTGGGGTATAAGCTAATCTTTTGATACATTTTTATTGTCAGTGTTTTTGCCACATTGAATCAACTTACATTCCCAAAGGACAGTGCATTCTAGAACAGATACTAGTGGGTCCCAAAGCCCCCGAGGTTAGGAAGAATTCCATTTTCTTCTGACATAAACTGACATTACGAACATGTGTCCACACCCTGACTTGAGCACGCAATCACAGGCTTATTTGTATGACAAAAGAGACCTTAGATGTTATGGGGTGTTGGATTTAGAGCTGAAGTAGTCACCCTGAATTATCTGTGTGGACACAAGGCACTTTATATTGTGGAAACAAGATCGCTATAGGCTGAAAGTAGTATTCACAGGCAAAAGGTAAGCAATGACTTGCTGTGGGGCTTCAGAGCAAGATGTGGGGGGAATGATGGATGATGAAAATAGAAGCTACATTGTCCTGTCTCTGCCTCTAGGAAAGCAGCCTGCTTTTACTTTCAGTCAAGACTCAACCTCCAGATCTGCTAAGAATCTTCTATTGCTTTAAAGTACTGTGTGTGTTACAGTAAGAATGGAAAGCAACTGCCTTCTTCTAATCTCTCCTTGATTGCAGTGCATGAGAACTCACAGCTTCCTGTAGGTGAGTATCAAATACATTCATTAAAGAGAAAAATAAAATTTCTGTCTGAAGTTGGTACATTTCTAATTTTTTCATCCCTTCCCTTTACATGTAAATGCTAACAGTGTGTAAGTGCCTATAAACAAACTGAACTCAAAGGGAGCCCAGAGATATTTGCTTCCATTTGACAACAACATTATATTATTTACAAAGTCAACCCAGTTTCTTCCTGCTTCCAAGATAAATCAAAGAAAAAGGAAAAGACATCCCACAAAGCACCCTCCACACTACTTCGGGGTGTCTCTGGGTCTTAATATTTTCTTAAGCCTCTGTCTCTAGTGGTGTGTTCCAAGGAGAAGCTCACACCAATGGATTTTAAATAAGTGGAGTGGAAACAGTTGATGTTTCTGTTAACTTCAGAGAGTGTTCTAGAAGAGATAGAGTACTTTACCTGGATGTTCAACAGATGAGATCATGCTGTTCAGGGATACAGATGGTTGAGAACTGAGCAGGGAGAGAAGATGATGGATGGTGGAGTGAAACAGGCAATCTTGCAAAGACAAGGGACTGGAGCTTTGGGAAGATGATGAATCTAAACCACAAATATCCTAAAATGCTGGAACCCCATGGAAGAGCAATGTCTTAGAAAGGATACAGTAGAAGAACACTAGTGAACATAGTTTAGATGGAAAAGTGGACCCGTTATGTGGCACACAAGCTCTCTGTGATAGGCACTTTGCATAAAGGTGCTAATAAAAACTAAACTTCAAGTTCATCTGAAAATAACCTTTCAAAGGAGAGCTAGAGAATGGATATACAATTGCGATCTCTAAAATATCCATAGCACTGTGCTTAGTAGCCTGGAACATTTAGAAGAAGCAAGGAACTTTAAAAGTACCAGTGGTGAAGTTTAACAACTGAATTAATTATCATGTATACCTGCTGAGTAAGGGATGATCAGAAAATAAGTTTTCTCCAATAGAGTGACACTGGATGTATCAAGCCCATCAGGGAAGGCCTTGTGTTCAGGAGTAGTTGATCAACATATAATGGATTTTCTTGGTGTGCTTTTATTTAATTACAGTTTTGTTTGGGGGAGATTAATTGTTGTATTCATTTTTTGTTTGATTTTTGAGAAAGAATTTACAAAGTTGGGTGGGTAGGGGAGAGGGAATGATCTGAAAGGACTTGGGGGAAGGGAAGAATATGACCAAAATAAATTCAAATTTAAAAGTTTTTTTTTAAATAATAAAAAAATAATAATAAATACCATTTGTGAAGTTGTATCTTTAAATATTCTGATCTATCTGCTCTAGTGTGGGCTGTACGCATGCATAGTCACTACATATCCTGCAGGTGATACACGTTCTAATGCTGAGACCACTGATCTACATTAATGAACTTTTTTCTTATTTTAACCTTGTTTCTAAGCTATAGAACTTATGTTTATCACTACCGTTTGGTGTGCTATAACATGCTGATTCATATGTAGAGAAAGTGGACTTGAAGCTAATGCCATAGGCATAGTGTTTAAGTTCATGTGTTTGCAGTTGGGACTCTTAGCACTTTAGTTCAGTCATCGATCATAGGAAGCACAATTTGAAAATCCAATGATTTTCATACAATCCATTTGTGGAGTATTCTGGAATCCCAAGTAGAACCACAAAGCTAGACACACAGGGGTTGGAGTCTAGTCTCAGGGGCTGGAACCCTTTGAGTTTCCCACAGACACTGAGGAAGTCTCTAGATTGTAAGTAGAGCCACAAAGCTAGACACACGGGGGTTGGAGTATAGTCTCAGGGGCTGGAACCCCTTGAGTTTCCCACAGACACTGAGGAAGTCTCTAGATTGTAAGCTTCTTCAATCGAAGAGCTTCTTCTTTGGACTTTGGTGAGGATTCAGGGCCTAGAAGGTTATAGTTTACCTTTTATAGACATTCAGTTAGATATTGATTTGGGCTAAAACAGCTCTTTTGATGTTAGAATTAATTAACTTCAGTCTTTTTATGTGTGGTTTTGAAGACTTTTGGTGATATCTGAGAAGCTATTTGTCTTAGTCAGGATTTTCTAGAGTCACAGAACTTCTGGTAGTCTCTATGTAGTAAAGGAATTTATTGATGACTTACAATCTGTAGTCCAACTCCCAACAATCAACTCCCAACAATGGTTGGTGGCAGCTGTGAATGGAAGTCCAAGGATCCAGCAGTTGCTCAGTCCCACAAGGCAAGCAGGCAAAGCAGAGAGAGCCTTCCTTCTTCCAATGTCCTTATATGGGTCTCCAGCAAAAGGTGTGGCCCAGGTTAAAGGTGTGTGCCACCACACCTTTAACCCCAGATGATCTTGCTTGAACTGTAGATTTTTCAATCTTAATCTTCTAGGATTCATAGCCACTATGCCACCACACCTTTAATCTCAGATGATTTTGAACTCATAGAGCTTTCCATGTTAATCTTCTGGGATTTATAGCCACTATTTCTCAAGGTCTCCATGCCAAGATTCAGGCCGGAAACTTGTATCTCTCAGCTTCCAGATTAGGGCCACAGGTGAGCCTTTTAATTATGGATTGTAGTTCATTTCAGATATAGTCAAGTTGACAACCAGGAATAGCCTCTACACTATTTAATCTCTTATGAATATGCATCTTTCATTAAGAAAGGTTAGTTGTTGTCATTTAGGTCAGTAGCAGAGCACCTGCTTAGTTAGCATGTATGGGATCATGGGTCCCATGACCCACTGCAGGAAGTAAATAAATATTCTTTGAAAAAATTCATAGCTGATTTTTCCCAAACATAAAATGTTGAATTGAGCTGGGCAGTGGTGGTACATGCCTTTAATCCCAGCACTTGGGTGGCAAGGCAGGCAGATTTCTGAGTTCGAGGCCAACCTGGTCTACAGAGTGAGTTCCAGGACAGCCAGGGCTACACAGGGAAACACTGTCTTGAAAAACCAAAAAAAAAAAAAAATGTTGAATTGATTAATATATATATTTCTGAATGCTTGATGCTGTTATGTAGTAGGCTAAGGTAGAGAAGGGTGTGTATTCTACATGAAGTCATATGTCTGGTTCTAGTAAGGTGTTCTTTTAGGTAAGAGCAACATGCAGGGTTTCAAATATGAGAGGATAAAGCCAGATGTTTTACTTAAGACAAAGTGTTTTGAGACTGCATGTAAGTGAGAGGAAAAAAA
>JADRCD010196773.1:0-13330 GCA_019843815.1 Montemys delectorum | reverse complement strand
CCTTCTGCATGCCGCACATGTCATTCAAACTGACCTCAGGCCTCACAGCTGTGGCCTCAATAAGGAGCCTCTCAGGGCTGCAGAGAGGAAAGTGGCAGGGGCCTGGGCTCTTTCAAGGAGCTCACTGTGAAGCAAGTGTGCAAACCCAGGGCACCGAGCAGACTGGCTTGGAGGCTTCCGCAGTAGTTCAATGAAAGATAAATAAGTACTCGCTTTTGCAGCTGCTCTCAGGACAGGAGCAGCTGGCATTTTCCATGGAAGCATCCATTTTCTCTCCGGCAGTTTCCAGGTTACCTTTCCCCAAGGAGGCACTGCTGGTCCTTCTGGAAGAACTGAAGAATGAGCGTGGGCTCATTGACAAACAACTGTTTGGACTTCGGTGCGGAGAGGGAGGAAATTGCGGTTCTAGCAAGTGCTAATATCCTATACCCAGCACTATCTACGCCTCTAGGAGATTAAAACAGCCATCTGCAGTGCGGGTGGTGATCCTGGGGATAGGGCTGCAGCTTGGCACAACCTCCAAAAATTGCAAAACTCATGGGCTCTGATCCTCTCAGCTGCCTTGAAAACAGAGCAGCCCTTTCCTTCAGTCCTGTGCCTAGTGGCTCTGTGCTATCACTGCTCCAACACCTCCCACTCACAGTGGCCTCCTCAGAGTTACCGGGGTAATGCAGTGAGAACAAGGGCAGATCCACGTCCTAGAATCTCTGAAAGATTGACCAATCTCTCTGACATACAGCATAATCAAGAGAGAGGCAGGGACTGACCCAAGCCCAACTTGAAAAAGTCATCTTTGACTTGATCCTCACATGACAGATATTCACAGTTATAAATGTCTGCCTGTGCAGCCTCTGGCTATACCTGTCCTCACTCTGTAATAAGCAGGAGAGACTCTGTCAAAGAAGCCTGGGTTGGAGATGTAGCCTCTGGATGCTGAAAATCCTCCATTGACAAGCCTTTAAACCACCCCCCCCCCTTAGGAACAGGTTCTAGTAAGCCAGAGCTCCCTAAATTCAAAATTTAGGGTTTCCTCACAGATTCAGGCAGCCAGAAAAGCCTCCAAATCTGAAGAAAGCACCCCCCAAAAGAAGGGGGTTCCACAGCATTGCAGAGAATTGAGGT
Organism: Montemys delectorum; assembly: GCA_019843815.1. Taxonomy (NCBI): domain Eukaryota; kingdom Metazoa; phylum Chordata; class Mammalia; order Rodentia; family Muridae; genus Montemys; species Montemys delectorum. Next base: position 12,208 of record JADRCD010196773.1, on the reverse strand, counting down.
CTTCCTTCTAAGCTGTCCTTTAAAGAAATGCAGGCCAAGAAAGCATTGGACATCCCAAGATCCTCACCCTCCTGACTCTCCAAATAGAGAAATTCTGCACAGTTCCTAAATGTAACCTTTAAAAGCCCATTGGATTGGCAAGAGTTTAGCAGCTTCTCTACAAGACACAATGGCTGTGCATATGGCAGTGGTAATTTCCACAGACACAGCACAAATGGGTCTTCTGCCCTTGAAGTGACTAATACTTTGATGGCTCTTGTCTGGGACATTGGAGAAGGACAGTAGTAACCAGCGGCCACCGGAACCACTAAGGATGAACTTCAGGGCCCCTTTCCATCAGTGCTCCACTTTGTGGCCATTCAGGCAAAGTAAAAGATCCCCCCTTGCTTCAGTGTTCCAGTGATAAATAGTTTATATGGACCTAATAAAATGCAATGGTTGGAAGAACCAGAAGAGAAATATGAGCAGAAAACAAAGAAAGTCCAGGGACTCTGCACACCCTCAGGAGTTCATCTTCTTCCTTCCAGGGTGATGATTTCAATAGTTTTAATGTGCAGAATTTTATTCATAAGAGAAAGGGAGGAAAAATTCGATCTCAGAAGCTTCTGAAACACTTGACCCCACGCTGCCTGAAAACACTCTGTGGTTCCACACGGCCTTGACCCCCAACCCCATTCCCTCTGTCAGCTCAGCTTCTCTGTTGAATAGGGTTTACCTCCTCTTCTTTTAATATCTGAGAGCTGTGGCATTTTTTAACAGACTGCATCATTTTGGAGTAACGTTCTCTCAAGGCGGGCCACTGAGATGTGTAATTACACCTTGTGGAAAATGGTGATGGTGTGAGGGGTGTGGGAGGAGGTTATTGAATCAAAAAAACACGTTCCCCTATTCAGAAAAAAAATGACAGTGTGCAGGATGTCCAATTTCCTTCTGCTCTGTGACCATGGAGAGCAAGGCGTCTTACCGCAGAGAAGTCATTGGTATTCACTGGAGCCTGCCTGGCTTCGCTTTTACTGTTCCAGAAACTTATTACTCTTTCAGAGTAGTTCCCAGGCTCGCTGCCTTTTCTTGGTATATATGAGCTAAGGTAGTCAGAGGAAACACTTTAATTACATTCTAAGTAGAATAAGAGCATAAGTATATTTATGAAAATTCTAACAGAAGGTGCAGTGAGACCATTAACTTAAATCCCCCAAATGCATAAAGTCGGAGTTTTTTATAATAAAAAAATTAAATCCATAGTTAGTGCATTGAATTGTACCTGCATATTAAAAACCTGCCCTAAACACAATACTGCTTCACTGCGCATGTTGTAGTTGGGACTCTTCCTTTAAAAAAACGTGTCACAGGGATGTGAGATGACACTGTCTGTCTCCCAAGCTTCTCCTCAAGTTGCTGTTCCAATAGAGCAAGTCAACCATCCAAGAATCACTTGTGCGCTGTCCCCCAGATGTCCCTTCTGCTCTTTCTCATTGGCCCATTTCCCCCAGATTACCTGTGCTCTGATTAAATCTGATTTTAATGAACTTGAAAATAATTTTGTCACTTGAAAGCTGTGAGGTGAGAGATGGAGGAGGAGTTGACCCTGACAGACACATCTAAGGACAGGAGAGACTGAGCTTCCCCTGAAGCAGACTCGGTCCTTTGAAGGGTCTCTGCTTTGGAGACTCTCCCCTTGGTTGGCTATTCAGTGGATTTGATTAAGACTGCTCAAAAGAACCAGCTGGAAAGACATGCAGCATGAATGTTTCTCCCAAGAATATTGGTTCAAGGTTGAATTCTAACCAAAACTTTAATCTGTGTCATTTTAAAGGAAGCTGTGTAACTTTGACCTCTTACAGGATAAAAATAGATAGCTTAGAAACCTTTCATTCTTGCCCAGAGAAAAGGGTACATGATATAAGTTTTATAAAGCAAGTCTTAATTTACTAGGAGATATTTAAAAGCCAACACTAGGTAGAAATGAGTGTAATCAGTCTCTTGACAAGCAATCTATGGACAATGGTCTGTTAACTCCCCAGAGGAGTGTCCTAGGTCCTTCACATCCTTCTGTATATTCTGCTTGTAGGTAAGTTTCCTGGGAACAACCCTCCTCGTGGTGTATAAATACAAAGCAAAGCCAAACAAAAAGAAACGCATTCCTAGCCTTTTCAGAAGCCTGGTCTCTCAGAGGAAGAAAGAATGAGGTGTGTCTGCTAGGTGTGAGATTGCAGATGTCTGTGGGGCGAGGTTACAGACTACATGCAACTCGGCCATACAGTGCTGAGGAGCTGTGTTCTTGCCTCTACTGTTAGTTACTCTTGTTCTAAGATTTAAAACTGAGAGAACCACAGTGGGTGGGTGCCAGGAGATGAGTAATCTCCACTGTGACCTTGACTGAGTCTACAGTCGCCTAGGAGACTTGCAAGTCCTTTCCAGAGGGCATTAAGGAAGTAGAGAGACCCACCCTGAGCAAAGCTGGCCCCATTTCTTGGGCTGAGAACAAAGTAAAACAGTAAAAATGGCAAACGTCGGTGTTCCTCCGCCATAAGCTCCTGCTACCATGCCATCCACCCAAGTGGAAGGCAAGCAACCATGTCCGAACCCTCAGAAACCGGGCCAAACCCTCAGAAACCGGGCCAAAATATTCCTCCCCCCATTAAGCTATTCCTGTCAGACACACTAAGTTGTATGAATGTAAAATGTAACTAGCACAGGCTCTGAATGTAGGGCCCCATGGGTCAGGCCAGGGTTGCTCTGAGCATACAGCAGTGTTGAGGCTGTAGCTAGCTCAGTGTGCTAACTTAAAACCTACACCTACCTTTGGTGCTGCTTTAGGCTTTAGGCATGTGAAGAAATATAAAACCTAAAAGTAAATGTTCTTAAATATTTTTAAAACATATTCTAGTAAAACACCCAATTTCTAAAACTGGGTCCATCTTAGTACAGTTTTCGAATTTAAAACTTTTGCAGGGTCTCCTTAGCAAAAGTCAGCAAAAGCCACTACAGCCAACCCCGGAAGCTCTCACCTCCTCCCACAAGCCAACAATAAGAAGAGAGATCCAAATGGTGTCTTTCCCAGAGCATTTGTCAGTAAGCTTAGAGCAGGCCAGTCGCTCAAAGTCTGAGAAGCAATCACTGCTTCTCTAAGGAGTCTTCAAGCGATGGCATAGGGGTGACAGCTGTCCCATCTTCTCATAATACCCTCTGTCTGTTGTTTATCTGTTATAAAATACCTTTCTCCACTTAGATGACTCCCATGTTCCTAGCATAGACAGTTGTATGGCTCAAGACAAAATCTCTACCTTGTCTATCATATAAGAAAGTGCCTGTTTTATAACAGTAGCCAACAATAGGACACATTACTGTTGATACGGCTTTAAATTTTTATTACTTTTAAATCTATTGCTGCTGCAGATGTGTCCGTGGGTGGGTGCTGCACGTGACAGCCCATGTGCAGAGTTGAAAGGATAACCATGTTAGAGTAGGTTTCCTAGGCATCAAACTCTGGTCGGTAGGCTGCTTGCAAGCACCTTCATCTGCTGAGGCATCTTGCTGGCCCTTTAACATTTTCCTCACTAGATGCAAGGAGATGCAAACTAGATAAGGAAATTAGCCATGTGCTTTTAAGTAGAAATAATACTTTCCCTTGAAAGTCAGCAGCAGAGCAGGCCTGCAGAACGCACAGGGGTTAAGGGACGGCATTGACTATGCCCCTACCTTTACCCTGTGAGGTTCCTCGAAGACGATGAACTAAATCACCTTGAGTCTCCAGCTCAACGGTTCTCAGCCTTCCCAGTGCTCCTCATGTTGTGGGATCCCCATAAAGTTATTTTCATTGCTACTACATAACTGTCATTTTGCTACTGTTACAAATTGTAATGTAAATATTTTGGAAATAGAGGTTTGCCAAAGGGGTCGTGACTCACAAGTTGAGAACCACTGCACTGATGCCCACAGATGCTCAGGATAACAACTCACAAGGTAACCCATCTAATTAAAACATTCTGGAAACCAGGGTGCTGAAAAAGGATGAGATCAATTATTTTCCCATTTGCTGACTGATATCTCAAGTCAACAATTTAATTACAAGGAATGGGTCACAATAACTGTTTTTAGGTATGAGGCTCTTGGAAGTCCTGTGATTGCCACACATACCAATGACACAGCTCCAGGATGAGCACCAGATCCCGTGGGAGGAACCTCTGCCTGTTAGGAGTGGGGTGGGTTGTCTGTGCCTCTGTCACTCCCTAAAATGTAGCAGAAGCTCACCAGAAGATGTCAGAGTCTCCCTCAACGTCAGTTGTCTTCTCCCATCTTCCTGCAGAATAAAAAAGAGAAGAATAAAAAAGACCATTTTCGATGGATAGAAAAGGCAAGGAGAATTGAAATTGGTAATTAAATCATGACAAACTCAAGGTAGAATTACATTGTTAGAAGTCAAATAATAGTTATTACTTAAACTGCGAAATAATTGTCATTCGGAGGATAACAAAGACACTTCTCAGAACAAGAACAGTTGACTTTAAAAGTCCCCGGAGCTATTTTTAAACGTGTCACAGGGCAGAGCCAAGTTAACGTACTGCAGCTTGGTGTGGGCTGCGCGTTTATGATCTCCAGGTTATATAGTGGTCGTTCTCTAGATGAAATTACCCAATGAGTTTGCAATTGTACTTTTGTTGTCTCAATTTATTAATAACTTAAAAATACTTTATATATCCTGTATCTTTGGAATATTTAAGCCAGTAGTATATGACTGTCACTTTAGTTGCTCATACACACAGTCTCTAATCTTTGTCTTTTTTGTTTTTATTTTATATGTATGACTGTTTTGTATGTGTGTATGTATGTACCTACATAAGCCAGAAAAAGAGCACCCGACCCACTAAAGCTTGGGTTACAGATGGTTATGAACTCTTACATGGATGCTTGGAACCAAACCCAGGTCCTCTGCAAGAGCAGCAACTGTTCTCTCCCAATGATTGATCTCCAGCCCTCCCCTACATTTTTTTCACAATAATAGTTTTATTTTAAAAGTAGCATGTCTTTTATGGCCATGGCTAAGGGACCTTAGATGGAGTTGAACAATTCACACTCAGTCCCTGTGTTGGTGGCACGGTCCTTTGGTCCCTGAATGCCGTGCCGTGGTGCCTATTGCTGGTTTGTGCCATGAGCATGCTAATAACAAGGCGTAAAACCCATGGGTGGGTCAGGTCTTTTCCCTGCCTACTAGCTGTGAACACTCATCTGGGCCAGAGAAACAAGGCCTGGCGTGATATAGAAAGTAGGAGTGGCACGGATTGCGCCTGGATGCAGTCTGTAGCATGTGCAGAGGCGGCCCTGGCCTCAGGTACCCATGCCCCTCAGTGGGCCACGGGCTGGACTGCTCATGTTCCGTTAAGAAGGAGCCTTTAAGAACAAGAGCCTGCTGGCAACTTCTTAGGTCAGCTGGGGGTGGCCCTCTGAAGGGATTGCAGAATCCAAGTCTCTCAGCTTCCCTGTGTTCCACTCTGACCCCTGACCCCCGTGTGTTCCTAACACGATGCCATCTACCACCAGAGGCCAAGCAGACAGGGCTACCTAATCTGAGGCTGTGAATTAACAAGTCTTTTGTCTTTATGAGTAGCCTGCCTCTGGAACATCATTCAGATTATGGAAAACGGACTAATACAGACAGGTTTCCAAAGCCTTGAGTAGCTTTTTATAGCAAAGCAAATGTATACTCTAGCAAGGTAGTGCCACCCTTCACTCACTTGGTAAATATTTATTGAATGCAAGCTGTGAAGGGATGAGTTCGCTCCCTCTTGCAGCCTGAGGACAGACAGGCATAGACTGTGCTGAACACTGTCCACTGTGCACATGGTCCAGATGCTGTACACCAGGGAGGCAAGTCTGCAGCTACTGGAGCCCTACCTTGGCAGTGCTGGGGATGAGTTTGCCTAGCATCCATGGCACTGACCAGAAATAAGCTTTACTCAGTGCCCATGTTACCCACCATGTGCTGCCTGTAACTTCTGTGTAGTGTTGACTATGCAAGGGCACCATGGGCACTAGAGAGGGAGTGAAAGCTCACCCAGATCAGGCTTCTCACTTGTCCACTGATAGCAAAAGGTATTTTCATTATAAGTGGGACAGGAAAAACCTAAGCCACCAGGCACCATACATCCAGATAAAATTCAGAGTATCGCAGGATTTTAATCTTGCTGTCATAAAGCTTTGGCCTTCCCATTCTAGCACAGAATAACATTCCTTTGGTTATTTATTAGGGAGGAGGAAGAAAATATGTCTTAAAAGAGTAATGAGAATTTGTAATATAATGAAGAAATTTAGGGAAATGTTAGGGTTTTTTTCTCCTTCAAATATTCCAGTAGGGCATTATTTAAATAAATTTATGAGGCTTTTCTCTATATCCTCTACCTCTGTGCGATGCTAACCAATGCGAAACAAAGCTTAGCGACAGCCAAATAAAATATTCCCCAAGTAAGACAGCTTCATTCTTGCTACAACTGCCTGCCTGACCACTGCCCACATTTGAAGGACCCCCCCTCCACCATTAAGCCCCCTCTGTTCACTACATCTAACTGCTATGCTTAGCGTCACACATACACACTCTCTCTCTCTCTCTCTTCCAGAGCTTCTTTGAAGGACAGTCTGCACCATGGGACTCCGCTAAGAAAGACGAGAACAGAATGAAGAATAGATATGGGAACATCATTGCATGTAAGTGGTGGTGGCTGCAGTTCCACACACACACACACACACACACACACACACACACACACACACACCCTACCCCAGGCAGGGCTGGCTCCCAGGCTTGTGCTGTGAGAATTTACCATGCAGTGCCTGCCTTTGTATTTCCTGCAAGAGCTAATGTCAAGGCCTGTGCTAAGTGAAGGAAAAATCGTCTGTGACCCCCAACCACCTCAGCACATCCCCCCGGGGCCTGGTTTTACTTTTAGATACAGGGGCTATGGAATGCAGGTAATGTCACAAAGCAGAGGAAGAAAATGCATTTTGGAAGGAGCAAACATCATAGACTTTAACGTTCCCCAACTGCTGCATGAGAATGAACAGACGTAATGGCTTGGCTCCCAGCAGGCTTTGCGCGCAGAGCTCCGCACACTTTGGCGCATTAATCCTCTGGACATTGGGTTAGGTAGGTCAGTAATAGCCCCATTTTAAGGGCAGGAAAGCGAAACTCAAAAGTTAAATGATAGTCTCCGTATCACAATACTCATTAGCAAAGGGCCTAGAATTACATCTCAGAAATTCCCAGCGCCTGTGAAACCGAACACTGCCATCCATAATGCCTCAGACAGCTTTTAAATCGAGCCCAACCTCATTAATGTTCCGTAACCATGCCGAGGCTCAGAGCAGATTGATGAGCCTCTTTCTCCCAGGACTCAGACCATCCATCCTCTGCGTTCAACTGCTCAGAGTCATTCAGGATGGCATCGAGGTGCCGATGGGCCCACGGTGTTCGCCCAACAGAGTCCAGGCTACTTATGAAGGAGCGGAAACCAGCAGCAGCGTGAAGCTGGGCCTGGGGAGCGTCTCACTCATCATCTTGTTACCTAGAAACGAACAAAGTTGGAGGGTACAGGAATTTCAAGGGAGCTGTGTATTTGCTTTATTGATTATAAAAGTATAGCTACATTCTGCTTGCCTGCCAGAGCATTCCTTGGCTTGACAGTACAGTTGCTATGGTCGTGACGCCCCGACATTCCCTGGGCTTTTGCAAATGTTCTGATCCATTCAAGTCCCAGGTTGCTAAGCACTTGGAATGTGGCTGTCATGACTGAGAAACTGATTTTTTTTTTAAACTTTTGTTTCCTTCTCATTATTTTGAGTTTAAATAACATGCAAGACTAGAAGCTATTGTACTGGACGGCTGTTTTCGTTACTTTTCTGTTCCCATGACAAACCACTGTGATCAAGGCAACTAATAAAAGAAGCATTTAATTTGGGGCTCACAGTTTAAGAGGGTTAGAGCCTGTGACCTCCATGGCAGGAAGCATGATAGCAAGGAGGCAGGCATGACGCCAGAGCAGGAGCTGAGAGCTTCTATCCTTACCAGCCAGTAGAAGGCAAGACAGAGAGAGAGAGAGAGAGAATCCTGGAAGGCATGGGCTTTTGAAACCTCATAGTTCACCCCCATTGACACACCTTCCCCAACAAGACCATGCCTCCTGATCCTTCCCAAACAGTTCAAGCAACTGGGGATCAAGTGTCAAACATCAGAGCCTATGGGAGTCATTCTCATTCAGACCACCACATATGGAAGTACATATAGTTGGCATATTTCATACAAAGAAAAGAGTAGGCTCACACAGGACACATGGAGTTCCCACCAAGCCTTGCCTTCCCTTTGGCTACCAATAACAAAAACCTGCTGACTTTTCAAGGGTATGAGTGTTGCATCCATGTGCTTCATTGACTGTTTTTTAAAAACTCACCATGTACCATTATCACAAGCAGGCAATTTGCCCCGAGATCTGGAGTCTGACTTCCCCTTGGGGAAGTGTCTTGATGCTCTGGGACACTTTAAGATTAAACACTGAGATCTCAACAATGATGACACCAGCTCTTGTCCCTGCCCCAAGACAGAGCCGGCAAGCCCTTGAAGGCCATGTTAAAGGAAGTTTGGGAAAGTAGCGCTTCAAGCTTGCTTCTCCGTGAAGTTTTGTTTAATCCTTACTCTTAGGTTACTTGGGAGGGTCTGTGCACATGCATGTTTGAGTACACATACATGTTGAGGTGGGTGTGTATGTACATAGATGAGAAGGAGAGCTTGAGAGGCCTAGTCTATCCCTCTCTGCCATATTCCCTTAAAACACAATCTGTCACTGAACTTGGAGCTGGGCTGGTGGCCAGAAAGCTGCAGCCATTGTCCTGTCTCTCCCCTCCGTACACTAAGGTGATGTATAAGCCACAGCCATAGCTGGCTTTTCTACACAGGTCTTGGCCATTTGAACAACAGGCAGTCTTATCACTGAGCTATCCGCCTGCAGTCCTGAGAAATACTCTCAAATGCTTAGTGGAACACAACTGAAGTTGAGCAGCTTTATCCTGAAAAAAACCTCAAATCCAGAATGCTCCAAAAATCTACAGACAGACCTAAATGAAAGAAATTTACCTATGGGCGGGCTTCAGTCCCTTCACACACACACACACACACACACACACATACAGAGCATGCATGCACGTATGCACACACACAGAGCACGCATGCATGTATGCACACACGCACACACACAGAGCATGCATGCACATATGCACACACACAGAGCACGCATGCATGTATACACACACACACACACACACACACACACATACACACACGCGCAGTCATCTAGAACCCCAAAAACACCTATTCCTGGTTCCAAGCACTTGTGGATCGGGGATGTGTAACCTGTAAAAGCTAGCATTTATTACACTGCACACCACTAAACAATTTTCACACACTTGTTTACTCTCTGCAAGATCAGTATGAGATAGGTACATGCACGTGTGTGTGTGTGTGTGTCGTCTGTCTGTCTGTCTGTTTCTGTATATCTATGTGTGTGTATATGTCTGTCTGCCTGTCTGTCTATGTCTGTGTATATATGTTTGTGTGCATGTATCTGTCTGTCTGAACCTGTGTCTATGTGTGTATGTGTCTGTCAGTCTGTGTCTTTGTGTGTGTGTGTATGTGTGTGTGTGTGTGTGTATACCACTTACATGGCTTGTGTCTGAGGAAGCCAGAAGAGGGCATGGGATCCCCTGGAACTAGAGTTACAGATGGTCATGGACAGCCATGCGGATGCTGCCAATCAGACCTGGGTCTCTGGAAGAGCAGCCAGTGCTCTTCACCCCTGAGAGAGCTCCAGCCCAAGAGACACTTACTATCTTATGTGTCTATTTTAAAAGTCATACAAGTAGGGCGAAAGTGAGTGACATGGTAGGACTGGATATGGCCTGTGTCGTGGAAGATACACTCAGAAGTGGACATAGTTATATCTGGCTGACACTGTGGGCTTCCAGTCTGAGAGCCAGACAGGCCAAGACAGGCAGGAAATGCTAGAGCTCAGGCTGTCATCTGGGAACTGCATTGCAGAAGCCCTGCTGGGACCTGAGGAGAGGATAGAGGGAGAAGACACATGATCAGGAAAGGCCCTGCAGGAAGATCAGGAGAGCATAGGACTTGGGATTAGGAGACAGAGTGAGGGGTCCCACGGTGTTTTCAGCTGAATGTCCCTGGGTTAGTCATGAGCCTACTTAATGTCATAATTTTCTGAGAGCATTACCTAACACTACAATGACATCACCCACCATTCCCTGTGGCGAGTGAAGGTTCATTTTCTTTATCACCACTTTTGTGTTATTCTTCTGTGGCTTAGAAACATCATAGCACCATTTAAAATGAAACCACAAAAGACTGAGCAAGTCAGTATTGTGGAGCTTGTGCTTCAAACCATTTCCTCAGGTAAATACAGTGCCACCCCGCCCCTCGCGGGTCTCCCTCACTGTGGCCAGCTCTGCATAGGCTGGGCTGTGGCACGTATCTCTGTGTGGACATGGCTGCCTGTGGCCTTGCATGTTGCTTCTGGGTGCCATCCATTCTAGCTCCTCTTTGTCCTCACTCAGCATTTCCACTGGATTGCCTTGCCTGTGTGCCTTTCCAGGGATGATGGCACACAGAAACTTCCCTCTTCCAGCCATACCATCCAGTCTCCTGCCTTCTGTGTCTCCACAGCACCCAGACGCCTCTCCCACTGCACCTCTTCTCCTACCGCCCAGCTTCTCCTACCGCCCAGCTTCTCCCACTGCCCAGCTTCTCCTACCGCCCAGCCTCTCCCACTGCCCAGCTTCTCCTACCGCCCAGCTTCTCCTACCGCCCAGCTTCTCCTACCGCCCAGCTTCTCCCATCGCCCAGCTTCTCCCACCGCCCAGCTTCTCCCACTGCCCAGCTTCTCCCACTGCACAGCTTCTTTCCTTCTAGTTTGCTACACTTTCTAAAATCTCTCTAGATTTGCCTATTTGTAACTCATTATTTATTTAAGCATATTTTGTATAACTATGTATCATATAATTATACTATAACATGTATATACTGTGCAATTCTCTACAGAGTTCTAGGTTGGTATACCCTGAGATATTGATCACTTAGACAACCTGACAGCTATTAATGCGTCTAAACTATAACATCCAGATCTTTACAACTAGTGATGTACTCTGTGTAGGAAGGGTGGTTTCAATAGCAGACAGCCATGAGGATAAACCACTCCCTTTGTCATAAGCAATAGAAGCATCCGACACCAGGCTCTTCCCTGTATCTCTGTGAGAACACGTGATCTGAGAGCTGGGTCCCTGGGGAGGGCACCCATGAATGAGTTCCCTAAGCCATTTTTGTGAATCCACTAAAGAGCTTTTTTAATAATCTGAGTAGTACCACCTGGAAAGTGCCTCGTGAACGTGTGTGTGCTTGTGCACACATATGCATATGCGGGCACATTATTATGTGTGCATGCATAGTAATATGTCTTACCTATTGTGGAGAATGTGCAAAGATTTGAAGAATTGAGGAAAGATTAAGAATCCTTATCTAACCTAAGCCACATGTATGTTCACATGTGTATAATGCTTATATCCTTAGTAGGCATAGAGGGTGGTTGGCATTCTGCAGCCCTAAAAATTTACATAAATGCAGAAAGGCCAGTTCCCCTTACTGAGATGTGTGCCTCCCAGAGCGGAGTCCTTGGGTACAGCCCCTCCCCCTGGAGTGAGGAATTGTGAGACTTTCTGCAGTGCCTTCCAAAGAACATAAAAAAAGCGCTTGTAATGATCACACTCATTGTTTTGCAACAGTGTTTGCATATAAAATGGTGTTAACGGCTTCAAAGCTGTTTATGGGCTTTGCTCTTAAGTAAGTTCAACTTTTCCTTTATTTACACTATAAATTTGCTGAGCCAGCCCTTTCCAAATCGAAGCTAGCATTCTGTCCCCCATTACCACCACAGCCACACAGACTCAGCCCCTCTAATCCTCTCAACGATTCCCGTTTATAATTAACTCCAAGCAGAGATAAACACCAAATCTCCCAGCTAACGAGGCAGCCCCACTGCAGCTGCTCCCCATTATGGGACACTGATAGTGGCGAGAACAAGCCAGACTCCATAGGCACTTCCCAGGCAGACTCACTCTCTCTTCTTTTTTGCCATTTATTCAAAAAATACATATTTAAGCA